>WNWK01035854.1:0-19519 GCA_009830355.1 Cherax destructor | reverse complement strand
ATTACCTCACCGAACCACCCCCAACCCTAGCCAACTTCTCAAAAAAATATACAACATGAAACCCTTTTTCCCAAAATTCCCCCAGCTTCCAGGGGGCCCAACCCTTTTTATCAGCCCCATAAAAAAAAGTTGAGCCCTGAATGCCAAATATTATGCAGAAACCAAAACCCCCGTTCCCACTTCCCCTTTTAACCCTTTTTTAACCCAAAAAACCACATAGCCCCCCAATCATACTTTGGATAAGTTGCCCCCCCCTGATCTCCAACTCCCCCGTTCCAACCCTATCAAGCGCCTTCACCCGCTTTTTTCCGGGTTCCGAGACTTTTTTGAGATGTTAAAGAGTGCCTACAAACCTGAAGTCCCTTTTCCCATGCCCCCAAACCGCTGGCCCCCACCTCAAATCCTGTCCACTCAAAAACCCCCCCCACCCCTTTTTAAAAAATTCCTGCCTCACGTATATCCCCATCAGCCCCCCCCAGAGGACCCAACCCCCATACCCCCCGCCACCCAGTCATAACCACCCAATCCTGCAACCAATGCCTCCCATAACCCCAAATAAAAGGGCAAACCTTTGCGGCCCCAATACCCTCCTCCATGAGAGGATAGACCGCAGCTACGAACCATAATTTTAAACTGAAACTAAGGGTTTGCCCACAATGCCCCTTTTGCAAAAGAGTTACCCCCCACCCCTCCATCCCCCCCACCCTACCCACAGCTGCCTCTACCCCCCGCAGAAAGAGTTAAATTTAAAACCCCGGGCAAAACAAAAAACGCCACAAATTTTTATCCTATCCACTGATTCCATCCAAACCTCTGTCCAACGCCCTCCCCCCCCCTGTCGCAGCCCCCTGCCCCATGCCCACCACGGTCCCCACCCTCCCGTTCACCTGCACTCTCATCTGTGCCCTGCCATAAAGCGTCCCCACCCACCCCACTACCTCCTCCCCAAACCCTGTTTCAATAATATGCACTGCAACATCTCCCTATTCATGCTGTCATAGGCAGTTTCCAATCCAACCCACGACTCCCCTCCCTACCTTCAACAAACCCTTTTATTCTACGGTGCCCCTCCTCATACTAAGTCCAGGAACTCCGTACTGCCCTCCTCTAATATATTATTTAATACTTTCTTCATACGATTCACCAAAATACGCGCAAAAATCTTATAGTCAGCACAGGTAAAGTTATCGCTCTATATCCCTTTAATGTCCGCAACCCCGGCCCTTGGGTATTAAACCACTATCCCTGTTCGCTGCTCTTCACTCATACTTCCCATTGACTTCATACCATTGAAACCTCACCAATACCTCTCGAAAAACCTCCCAATGAGTCACATAGAAGTCGCCCAAATCCCGTCCAAACCCGGTGTCTTCCCAAGTTTCTGTCCCTGCACCGCCTGCCATACCTCTTCCTCAGTAATACGTCCCTCCAAACCTTTCCTGTCCTCCTGACTAATCCTCTCTAAGATGCTATCTAAAACAAACCACATGCCTCCTGATTATATATCCCTTCTGCAACTTTCTTGAAACCATCTATCTGTATAGCAACTCATGCCCTCAGTGTTACTATCACCTGACCACTCCTATACCCATCTAAGTCCTCATCCACTGTTAAGGACATAATGCCATGCCCTTCCGTCGTTCCCAAATTTACGCAATACCATAGCTGAGGGTTTATCCCCCATAAAACATCCTCCAATCCCTCTAACCCTAATGGCATGAAAATTTTCATTTTGAATCTCCTTAATTGGCCCTACAGTTCATCGATCTCATCCTGCGGGTACCTCCCACCCCTTATAACACTCCTGCAACTGCTCCTCCAAATACCTCTGCTTCCATACCTCAACTTCCAATCCTCAGACCCCATCCGCATGTAAAATCCCCTTATTGCCACCTTTGCTCGTGTATCCCACCATTTCACAACATCCTCAATACCATTACCCCCACCCCACAATCTTCCTCACCATTCCTCAAAACCTCACGATGTCCTCACCCTGCAGCAAACGTCACATTCAATTTCCCAATAACTAGGATAAATCTTAACTGCACCCTCCCATCCTAACTCAACCAAAACACCTCCTATGATCTGAAAAACCCATCTCCACACAGGTTACACTGCCCACCTGTATATCCCCGTTACATAAACCCATCAAGCCGTGCCGCGTATCCTCTCGTACAAAGGTGTGTTCCACGTTCCACCCCCCACCCCGTACCACATCCACCACCCCCACTGCCCCCAAAACCTCCCTTAAGGCATCCAACATACATCCCGCCCCTCAGGCTCGACATCCTTCCCTCTACCATACAATTCCAATCACCTGCTACAATAGTAACCATAGGAAGGCCCCTTAAGGTGTAGACTAAATCATTACGTAACAAAATCCTCCTTAACCCTACGATCATTGCATGCTGGTATGTACACCCCAACAAATCACACCTGAATATCCCCCACTCACCTTCCACCCTAACAATCTACCCTCCCCCTCCTTCCATGTCCTCAGATGAAAAGGGCTGGTCTCCGCATCCCACCGTCACCCCTCCCTTTAAATGCCCAGAACCTCCTGTATATAACCTATAACCTTTCAACATTAATTCCCTTCCACACCTATAATTATGCTCCTGTAGGAAGCATACGCCTACATTCATACGTCCCAGTGTTGCCTCCACCCATTTCCTCTTAACCTCCGCTCGGAGGCCATTGACATTCATATTCAAACACTTGAATTCTGCAATGGGGTTTTCCTCTCGGCCTCACGGATCCTGGCTCCACAGTCTTGAAAGTACCACCAAACCTTCGGCTCTCCTTTCCATTTCTACCTCCACCTTCCCTTGGCTCCCTTTCCTCCCTTAGCTATGTCCACCCAGGTCTTTTTACTGACCTCTGTCCTGGTGTAATCACATCGTCGCAGCCTCACCACTTGGCCTCTTACGTGACTCACTCTCAAACTCCATGACCCTCCCCGGAGACCTATGCACCTCCACTTGCAACAACCACTGACCTGCAGTTGACCACTTCAGCACCATCAACACCCACACCCCCCTGACTCTCCACATCTCCATCCGATTCCACTACCATACTCTGCACTATCTGGACTATCCAGAATCCTCCTCAGGTCCTCAAGACTGGGGTCCGGGAACTCAGTCCCATCCTCCAGTGGACTTCTTTCAGGGGTGACCCCTGCCGCCTCCATAGTCTCACTCGGAGACTCCTGGGGCAACGTCAACACGGCCTCCTCACTTGCTTCAACAGCATCACTCCATTTATCAATTCCCGCAGCATTCGCCATTATATCTTCTACCACAGGTGTCGCTAACAGCACCTGTTCCTCTCGGGCACCTGGTTCTGTCCGCACGTCGTCCGCACGTCGTCCTCACCTCGATTCCCATTGTATGGGCCCCGTCGCCGATCACACGTTGCTGCCAGATGCCCAGTGCCACCGCATAGTTGACACGTCCTCTGCTGTCCTGCATACGTCACGTACACCTGGGTACGGAACGCCTCCATCACAACAAAAGACGATATTTGCCGCCTCAGGGTCATTTTAAGGGAGAATGACCCCTCTGGCATTCCTGCATATGGCCCATGGGCCCATCTCCCTACGGTGGCAGCATGGATGACCCCATACTGGAAAAATACCTGTCTGATGTCTACCTTGTCAGCTTCAAAAGGAATATTCTTGATCCGTATCCACAAGTAGTGCGCCGACGCATCCCGATGACGTACCTCCAAGTTTGTGTTGATTACGATGTTCTTCTCCTGATACCTGTCGACGATTCCATTGTAGACACTGCTGGATGCAAACTTGACAAAAACCCTGGCAGATCCATTCAGGGATATCCCGTAAATGTCCTCTGTAGATATCCCGTGTCTCTCAAAATTAAAGGCAAGAGAACGTCGGCATTGCTGGGATGCACGGCTCCCTGCAGCAAATCAATGCATACAGTATGTACTCGTCGCCGGTATCCATCTGCCATCTTGTAGAAAATCAAAGTTCTCTGACTCCTCCACCAGGGAGCTCTGTATGCACGTCGGTTCACCACCAAGGCTGGGGAACGAGTATAATTATTATATTATAACATACATATTTTGTTCCTGATGTATCTCTTCTTGTATGTACTGTTTTTAAATAAAAAAACAAAATATGAATAGATGTGTGTATGGGGGAAGATGGGAGAGGGCTTTCTCGGAGCAATACAAAGAAATGAGTTTAGGGGATTTATTGGAAGCATAGGAAATAATGAATGTAAAAGGACTTGACACCAGGGTGGGGGAATTAAGGATGAAAGTAGGGAGGGGAGGGTTTGCTGGGTGGTGGTACAAGCGGAATGGATGGGTAGTAGGGAAGGAAATAAGATTTTACTGGGGGGGTAGTGTAGTGTAGTGTAGAGTTTGCAAAATTGGTTCAAACATGTTAATGTGAACAATGTTGTTTCAAGATATGAGTGGATGAACTACTGTTACAATGTACAGATGTACAGAATAATAACTACGAAGCTTGCGGTCAAGGTACGAGTGGAAGTGTGTATGTAGGTATGGAAGATGATTGGAGTTACTTTCACAGAAGATGTCAAGTCATAACATATAAGAATTACTTTATAAAGAACAATGGATTAAC
Source organism: Cherax destructor (assembly GCA_009830355.1). Classification (NCBI taxonomy): domain Eukaryota; kingdom Metazoa; phylum Arthropoda; class Malacostraca; order Decapoda; family Parastacidae; genus Cherax; species Cherax destructor. The sequence goes on along the minus strand of WNWK01035854.1, from coordinate 14,904 downwards.
ATATATGTCGAGTGTACTAAAAAAAAAAAATTGTGATTCAGATATATACAGTTTTATGTATAAACATAACAAAGCATACAAAATGTAGTGGAGAAAGTGGACAGTAATACCTTGTGGTATGTACATAAGGGAATGACTTTGGGAGGACGAGTGGTGATATACTATAATGGTAATGCAGAAGTACATAAATGTGTTATTAGAGAATATATTCATGTTGTTGAAGTATTGAAGATGAAAGGAAGAATTTTGTTGTATAAACTGTAGTCTTATTAGTTTGGGGCAAAATCACATTTAAAAGTTTTGTAAGTGATTATCGCATAGCATAATGCAGAGGAGGGACCAGAGTAAACTCAGAGAGGAGGTGTTGAGTAATAACACCTAGGGATGACATATTTACACCTTGGGTGTATATACTTTGTTGTGAAAATAATAATAATGTATGTCAAAGGGTCAATAGCATAGGAGAGGAAAAGAGGAGGATATTGTACAGTAAGAAAATATAAGGACTTGTGTTGTAGACCTCAGTCCTACGGACCAATTTGTATGTAGTATTGAAAATGTAGTCTGAGAATGTTGGTGTTTCCATAAATGTATCAAAATCATGGCGTACAGACATTATATTTGTTTTATGCTTTGTATATATATGTGTTTTAAATAAAATATATAAAAAAAGTTGATAGGGTTATCAGGCGTCACATCTTGAGGACATGTTTTACAGGACTATGAGGTGGAAAAATCTTTGTATGGTAGGACAATTGGGCAGAGTTTCCGGCGGGTATTGCGTATTTATCGAGCCGTTGACCAGCCTAAGAGTCGAAGACCTAAATAAATTTTATATTAGCGAAACTCGAAATTTGGTAGATTCAAACCTATCTAATATTATCCTAACACCACATGACTTCGAAAAGGCGATAAATGACATGCCCATGTACTCTGCCCCAGGCCCAGACTCGTGGAACTCCGTGTTCAGCAAGAACTACAAGAAGCCCTATCATGTGCTTTTAACATCCATGGAGAGGAAGCATGGACACAGGGTCATCCCACAGCTGCTAAAAACAACAGACAGCCCCACTCCACAAAGGTGACAGTAAAGCAATAGCAAAGAATTACAGACCGGCCAACAGTAACAGCCTAGTTGATCAGACCCTGATCCACCGTGAGGCCTGGCATAATGACCTGGATATACTAGTGCTGCATATGGGAAACTCAGGATGCTTCTCCCCGGAGCTGTTCACCCCTATATGTTACCCAATACATTTAAAAAAAGATATAATGCTAAGCAGGCACTGGACAGGCACCTAAAGTCGGTACCTGACCAGCCAGGCTGTGGTTCGTACGTTGGACTGCGTGCGGCCAGCAGTAACAGCCTGGTTGATCAGGCTCTGGTCCAACATCCCCTGTGGTTTAGCGCTTCTATTTGATTATAATAATAATCTGGTCCAACATGAGGCCTGGTCACAGACCGGGCCGCAGGGGCGTTGACCCCTGGAATTCTCTCCAGGTAAACTCCAGGTAAGGAAAGCAACATGTATGATATCTTGGAGCCTACATCTCATACACTTGATCCAGGTCGCCGACAGTGGACCATGTACCCAGAATGCTGCAAACATTTTCCCCTGAATCGCAACACTGAATCTGAAAGAGGAAGCTGGCCGCTGTAGGGTCCTTGGTTTCCGCTATAAGTTTTCCACCTAACTAAGGAATCTCAGGGCATACTTGCCCCCATGCTCCGACCCTAGCATGGTGTCTGCCCTCTGTATTTCTTGATCTTCTGGGTCTCCCTGAAACTGGCAGCACTACCCCTTTCAGCTTCAGAGTATTGCAGGTAGGTGTTGGCCAGCGTAGAGGCACAGGTATAGTCCCACACTAACTGGTTATCCTTCCAGGGTAGCTCGGTTACTCCATCTGGACGCTTTTAGCTTCCACTAGGCCTCAGTACCCGAGGCTTCCGTTCTGCTGGGCAACACGCTCTGGTGAGACTTTCTTGTTGTCATTGACATCCTCGTGTCTGGCATACTTCCCTTCCGATGTATGGCAGTGGAGACCATGTAGCCCAAATTGATCAGCTGGTGCTCTGGGGAGACTAGGCGAAGCGCTAAACCCACAGGGGTCATACAGCGCTGTCTTAGTACCTGTTGTAATCTGTTATCTAAGCCTCGAGTTTACATCTCAGAGTTTTTGCTTGTGTATTTTTGAGTGTTTGATAATGGGTACTTTGTGTCAGTGTATTTGGTGTTGTGTGTATTGTTCAGGTATTGTATTTAGTGCCATTATGCTGGTGTTGCCTGACTGTTATGCTGCTGTGTTGCTTTCTTCTTAATTCATTGTCAGTAATAAAATATAAAACAAAATCATTGTCAGTCATATAATCTTTTCACGTTTTTGTATTTTTAAAATTACTATTTATTTAGGTTTTGTGTACAACTTTTGTTAGTGATATTGAGGGCCAACAGATGTTATGTAATTCAATAAATATTTGTTTATTAAATAAATATTTGTGTATTTGGTTAGTGGGTTAATTAGGAATAAAGCCTATCAAACTACTCAGGAGTAGGTTAGGCTACATGTAACATGTTCATAAGTAGTCAAAAATGCTTAATAATTAACATAAGGGTTAATTAAAGTAGCCTTCAGTATATACATTGAGTGATACTCTCTCGGTGTATATATTTGTCTGTTTTATATTAAAAAAATATAATTTGTGTAATTGGGACACTGGCAACTGAGGTGGTTGTTGGTGGAGCCTCAGCACCAACACGACGCCAGTGTCCACCACCACGAGCTTCAGTGTGGACGTTACTGCTGGTGGTGCACCAGTACGACGCCAGTGTCCACCACCACGAGCTTCAGTGTGGACGTTACTGCTGGTGGTGCTTCTTCAGCACGACGCCAGTGTCCACCACCACGAGCTTCAGTGTGGACGTTACTGCTGGTGGTGCACCAGTACGACGCCAGTGTCCACCACCACGAGCTTCAGTGTGGACGTTACTGTTGGTGGTGCCTCAGCACGACGCCAGTGTCCACCACCACGAGCTTCAGTGTGGACGTTACTGTTGGTGGTGCCTCAGCACCAGCACGACGCGTGTTCACCACGAGCTTCAGTGTGGAGGTTACTGCTGGTGGTGCCTCAGCCAAGAGTCAGCAGACCAGTGTCCACCACCACGAGGTTCAGTGTGGAGGTTACTGCTGGTGGTGCCTCAGCCAAGAGTCAGCAGACCAGTGTCCACCACCACGAGGTTCAGTGTGGAGGTTACTTACTGCTGGTGGTGCCTCAGCCAAGAGTCAGCAGACCAGTGTCCACCACCACGAGCTTCAGTGTGGAGGTTACTGCTGGTGGTGCCTCTGCCAAGAGTCAGCAGACCAGTGTCCACCACCACGAGGTTCAATGTGGAGGTTACTGTTGGTGGTGCCTCTGCCAAGAGTCAGCAGACCAGTGTCCACCACGAGGTTCAGTGTGGAGGTTACTGCTGGTGGTGCTTCAGCCAAGAGTCAGCAGACCAGTGTCCACCACCACGAGGTTCAGTGTGGAGGTTACTGCTGGTGGTGCTTCAGCCAAGAGTCAGCAGACCAGTGTCCACCACGAGCTTCAGTGCACACTACCAGCCTGGGGTAAATAATGGAGTGCTGTATTATTTTTCCATTAATTTTACAGCTATATTAAATATTTGGTAAAATATTCATAAGATCTGCTGTTCGTCATTGAAAGAGTAACTGTTTAATGTATAATTTTTTTTTTAGCGAATTTACTTCGAAATGTGACTTACTCCTCACTCAATAATAAGCGGGAAAAATGATAGGTTAATTGTTTTTCCTCTTTTTCCACATTTCTGTGCGCTAATACTCTTGTAGGTTGGTCACTTAACCTTGACAAGGCTGATTACTGGACTAACTCTGAAGGAAAGTTCCTATGTTGGTGAGAAGCTTTTGATCCAAGGAAATTTTCCCAACATTGGGATCGACCCTGACTGGCGCTCGTTGTCTAGGTTCTATGACCCCCTATGGGTTCAGCGCTTCCTGGATAAGTTTGTTTTTTTCCTTAACCTTTGGGACAGAACTGTTACATTTTGTAGAAATAAATTATTGGATTAGGAAAGTTCTGTTTTTAGGTAATGGGGAAAATACTTGTGTAATAGTTTTTCAGTTTTAAAACGAAGGGGAAAGACTTTTGAATAGCTTTTAAACCTACACCAGCTTTTAAACCTACACCAGCTGTTAAACCTACACCAGCTGTTAAACTGAGTTAATTAGCTGCTCCAGGTTTAAGAAATATTAGGCTGCTACAGTCCTTCCCATGGGCACTAATTGTACACGTCTTCATTAAGGCGACTCTGAAGTACAAGTTTACTAATTTTATTATTGCCTACGTTGGTCTTTACTTCCCTCAGGGTGGTCATGACTTTAGGTAAATCACTACCTTGTGTTAATAAGACGAATGTATAACTTAGTTTTCATTATTGCCAAAATGTTTGGCCTACACAGGAAGCTTTGATCTTCACTCCCAGTCTTAGTGTTCAGTACCCCTCCCCCTCTTTTTTAACCATAGTTTTGTTAGTTAACATGTGGTGTGTAACTGACTAGCAGTTTCCACGAGGTTTTGGTGTTCGCTTTTGTCATTACTAAATGATTATAAAAGACTATACCTATTTTTTTTAAACTGCTAGAAGTCTTTTTCCTTTAATTTTTCCTAGTTAAATTTCATAAGCGCTAAATTGATAAACTAATTCTTTCCACTCCCATGCAAGGAAACTGGTTTAAGTTTCTAATCTTTAAAAGATCAGATAAATTTACTTTTATAGTTCCAGAAAACTGGTTTTCAATTGACTCGTCGGTGAATTTGTCATGTAAAACTTTTTGTAAAGTGACGTGTGGAGCTATTAGATATCCTTTAAAGTTTTCACCTGCTCTGCAATCTTTCATCTAATAGTTGACTTTGTAAGCGGCGGCAGCAGAAATGGAGCGGTAGAAATATCAGTCAGCCTTGTAGATTAAATTCCATAATCTATGAAAGAGAAGTGGGCTTCAGAATTTAAGATTAATTTTGAGATGGTGTCATAGGTGGGGGCTCACTTGTCCAGGAAAGCATCCGTGCAGTAGGTCTTTCTAGTCAGTTTTTAAAACTGTGATTCGGTTCCTTATTTCATTAATGGGTTTGTCTAGTGTGCTATTTAGTCTTGTGATTTCAAATTATCTTATGTTCCAGAGTGCGTGGAACAAACTGGCGGAACAGAATGAACCAACAATGTATACCACAGTGCTGACCACCTGACTAGCGCAAAATATAACTACATGTCCAAAGTGGAACCACGCTGGCAGTTGCAGGTGGGTGTGTCTGGACAATCTCTCCGCCTCACGCCACATTATAGTTTCCTTATTACACAGGGGAACTTGGGCTAGGAGGTTCTGCTTTTAAGTTTAACTTTTAGTACAGTACTTGTCAAGATCGCAGTGATCCTTCAGGTTTGTGCTTTTCAAACCTTCGTACTGCTAATTATATTGATGGGAACGTTAAGCCCGTAGAGGGTTTTAAATCTAGAGGATCGGGAAGCACTAAATCAAAGAATGGGACGGGCAGGTTCAGCTATAATAATGGAGCACCTTTGTCTTTAGTGCACCTTCCTCGATGGTCATGTTATTTGCTGGAGAAATATTTGATAAACTGCTGTATTAACGTAGTGACTAAAAGTAAATTAGCTCTGTATACTGTCATGTTATACTTGTCTGCTGTTTGTGTGGAGGGGGTGCAGAATAGCCAAACTTCATTAGGCTACACCAGATTATCTTAGCTTAATATAAGCTCGTTTTTTGCTATAGTCTTTGCCCTGGAGACTTAAAAGCTGTATTTTATGAAATCATAGCTTGGGAACTAGCTTCATAATTGAGGTCTCTTATATTGGAGGTTGTGGAGATTGTTTAAAACAAATGGAAGCTGGAAAAAACTAAGTACATATACTATTTTCAGCCCGAGAGATGTTTAAGTTTGGTAATATTTTACCTTTATAAATTGTTACTCTGGCAAACTGCTAGAGGCCATTTTTAGTTTGTTTTAGCCATTGACCAGTTTGTTAAACTTTGTGTGAATTTGATAAATGTGTATTTGCAGTGTACAGGTGGTGCAGGCAGCCGCTAGGTTCTCTACGTTGGAAGACAGCTTCATAATTCCTAGTCCAGGACGAACAGGTTACACAACTAGCGCACCACCACTATCTTCCTGTCAGGAATGTGGGACCAGTTAGTGTGATTATCAGCAGTAGTCCCTAACGACCACTCTCTCCAAACAACAAACACACCACTCATAAAACTATCCTCCCCCCTCGACACCTACACCCGCTCATTTCATTCCTGATTTGAGTCCAGGTATGTCTCCAAAAAATTATTCTTCTGTTGGTGAACATGTAAAGAAAAATTTATTTGGATTAGTAACAAGGAGATTAATAGGCTATGACAATTAAGCTAAACATTGTGGTTTAGTACCACTTACTTCATGGCAACATCTTTAACTGGAAATTCGGAAAATTCGAAATAAATACAAAAGATCATAACTCCAAATGGGGTAATAAAATTGGGCATAGGTGAAGTATCCAAGAGAATAGATAATCTTTAAGCCTGGTTCCACTTTAAAAGTTACACGCTAAACTATTTTTTTAAATTCTCTGCTGGGCAGAAATGACTAAGCAATATAGTAAACAGGAGTAAATGCAATTTTTTTCATGAATTAACTTGTAACAACGAAGGCGATTGGGTGACAATTAATTACCGGTACTTTGTGTACCTGTAAAAACCTCTATGAATGCACATATATTACTTTGTATATTACATCTCAAATCGTTAAAAAAATAATTTAGGTGACCGAAAGTCTTGCTGACCTGTCAGTCAGTCATACACGAGTCACGTAGCCTCACCACGTGAAGCAAACTTTGACGGGTTGGCTGCACAAGTGGTACTATCATATTTGAAATATTTGAGGATCCATCTGGTACCGTTTGTCCACTCTGGCAATCAGTGTTGACACAGGTGACCCAGGACTCAAAGGTCCCAGTCTCACAAGTGACCCTTAGTGAAAACTGAGAATTATTTTGACTTGCAGGAAACTCATCTGCCTGCACAAATTAGAGCTCTTGGCTGTAGAGACTATGCTAGCTAGAAATCCCATGATTCTACCCAAACAGTTTAGACTTCTATAACCTCTGTGACTTAGATGCCACGTGCACAGGACCGATTCCTGCAAATATTCAAATGGTATTGGTATCCCCAGCTTGCACCTTGAGGGGTCCCTGAATTCAGTGGGTATTCCCTAGTCAATATTTATGCAGAGGGTAGGACACTGAGCTCCTGGACTGATAACTAAGTTTTTTTTTTATATTTTATTTAAATACATGATATACATACATTATGTAATCTTACAATAACAAAAAACACATACAACAGTGTATGCCATATATCCCTTTTATATTCTGAATATACATCCCACAAGAACAGTAAACAGCTATATACAATTCCTCCTCCTCAGCCTCCCATGTGGTGCAATGAATATATACAGTAGCAATACTTAAAGGCATTAATGCCTACCTTACAACTACGTAACACTAAAACCCCAAATGAGAATGTTATAGCACCTCAGGCCTCCACGGACCTTACTTCCATCCCAAAGCAAGTTTGTGCACACACAATATTTCAAAACCCAACATGGATAACAATCCATAATGCCCCCCCCCTTTTATGTGAAGTAATCATTTTTTTATTACATTGTATATCATGACCACCTACATCCCCCTCCTAACTCAAAACAATGCCCTAATTATATAATTAAATTACATCTTGAGGCGTGACTAGTCATAAAACAGTACATCTAAATGAACGCGCCTCGCCGTTTGCGCCAAGCATAATATATACACAAGGATTTATACAATATCTTAAGACAAGTTACAATCTAGAACTGATAACTAAGAGTTACACTGCAACCTAACTCAGTGTTGGGCTTTTGCCCTCGTAACCCAAAGCTCAAATTAGTTTCCCTGGATACCATTGGCCAACAAATAAAGGCAGAGTATCTTACTAAGGGGCTTGGGAAGAGCTAAAACTGTTGGTGTCGCCACCAGTGTCTGTCCGATGAGATTTTTTTTTTTTCGCTGTGACCCCCTGCCTCTGTTCAGGGATGGGGGTTGCTAGTTATTTTTTCTAATCTCGTTACCTAATATAATTTAAACACCTAAACCATACCATGGGCAGGGTTAGAACCCCAGTAATCAGTCTTAAAACTCCAGACGACACTCGCTAATCACCTAATATTAACCTGTAAACGGTCCAAACAACGTATATATGTTCTCTCGCCCAGCTCTCCGAATATTCTGATTTTTTTATAGGAATAGAGCACATTTTCTAAGTGTTATAGGATAAAAATTTTTTAGGTCAGTACTTACTGAGATAAGAGGCCGCAAAGTTGGCACTTGGCGATCACCTGATGGTAACATGGAGCTTGCAGAAATTCTACATTGTTTTTATGGTATAATTGTTTTATAGTAACTTTTGATTTCAGTGCCAATTGTTTACACACCAATATTATATACCAAATGATTATCATAGTCACAAACACACATGTACACACTGATAGGTGATTTTGCACACCTGGCTGAATCATTCTATTATCTACAACTATATAAAAGTATTTACATGTCCCACTTATGTTTCTAGGACTCCACGATTGTATGATAGTCCATGAAGCATGGATTCATACAGTGCCACCCCACACTGGTGACATATGAATCGTGTCCTTCCGCTGTTGGGGTCGTTTTGTGGTAGTAGCGCACGCAACACTTTTTCTGGGAATGCTTCTTTGGGGTAGGTGGTATTGGTATCAGGTAGTGGCAGTTACTGATGATTCGGTCTGGCACTTTCCCACTGGTTGTGATTGGTGTACAAGTCGCTGTTGAGGGGCAGGTACAGGTGTGGTACCATACATGTTTTGCTATTTTACGAAATTGATGGAAAATTCTGCAAATCTTTGTAGTTTTCCAGTCTTTATTTCTACATATTGAATGCATTGAGCACTACAATGTCTACAAGGTGGAAAGATTTATATACCACTTTGCGACTCCTACGCACAGTCAACGAACCCTATCATGTCACACTTGTCAACTAGTCTCGTATTGTTTGCATATTCGACGACAAAGCTGGCTTGACAATACGTTCATTGGTGTCCCGGTTCACTTTTTGTACCATCTCGTTTGTGGATGGTTGACAGCAATGTCACGTCCCGTTTGTCATGCCACGTCAGTGCAATGTCATTGGCATGAAACGCTTGCACTGCACCGTCAACACTGCTTCCACTGAACCTTGGCATATGTTTTCTATTCCTGCTCACTGTTCCACATATCAGTATAGTTCAAACGTGAAAATCAGCAAGCATAGGGTTTGTATACCAGTTGCCTGTCTACAATGCCAAGGTATGGTTCAATCATCCTGCGAACATCACCAGAAATGCCCAACATTTGTCTGGTGTCAGTTTCTCCCAGTGTATAAAATGACATCCAACACAAGACCACTGTCATGCATAAGTTTTATACCAAAGCGATTAAGTTTGCTCTGTATATATTGCTTGAATGACACGTCCTTGAACAGAATGAACTACTAGTCAACAACTTTCTTGAAGGGATAAAAGTATGCACTGAATTTCTGCTTCGTATACATACACTTCCCCGGGTTTGTATAGGTCATTTCTGTTGGGCCTATTCCTGTCGGAGAAGTGCAACATTGTAGCAACATAGTGAATCTGTTGCAGGAAGGAGGTCATGGAAGACTGGAGTACTGATGAAGTAGTCTGTGGACCAGTAGTTACATATATTGTTCTTATAGGTATGTGGGATAAGCATGACAGTGGCAAGAAATAAATACATTTCAGCCACTGTTGTCTCCACTCGGAGCCGTGACGATTCCCCAACCTCTGCTGTGTTGTCCATGATATAGGGTAATAATTGTTCGTCTGGGGCACTATAAAGTTCATTATAGGCTTGTCAAAGTATAACTGGAAAAAGTCTAACTCTGTAGACTCATTCGTTATGGGACATTCTGGCAGGATGCCACTTCCCTCCTCAAAAGATTCCGTAAAGCTTCACTTTGCAATCACCACTGGCATTAGCACAAAGCATCAAAGTTAGCCTGTCTTTCATAGGCTTATGTCCTGGCTGTGCCTTTTCTTCCTGAGTAATGAAGGTCCTGTTGGGCATTTTCTTCCAAAACAGGCCTGTTTCATCACAAACACTTGTTGGGGGGGAATTGTTCAGCCTCTATGTACTCCTGGAATTCAGGCACATATTTTTCAGCCACAATTTTGTCAGAACTGGCTGCCTCACCATACCTCACAACACTATGTATGCCACTTCGATTCTTAAATTTGTGAAACCAGCCTCTGCTGGCTTTAAATTCGCTCACTTCAGCACTCGTTGCAGGCATTTTCTTAAGAGATCATGCAACTGCCTTGCTTTTCACATATTATTGCCTCCGAAACAGTATCTCCTGCTAACTGTTTTTCGTTGATCCACACCAACAACAACCTTTCCACATCTTCCAGCACTTGTGGTCTGTTTGTGAACACAGATGAACCTTTGCAACAACAGCTTCCTTGATTATACTTGTATTTTTCTTGGCCACAATGGTAGGGATGGTAGAAAAGGCTTTACCATACAGCCTGGCCAGCTCAGTGATACACACTCCACTTTCATATTTTTCTATTATCTCCTTCAGTTCTATTGTATTTCTGTTCCTCTTTGCCACAGGCTTACCACTAGGAGCTTTCCTTGGACCCATGGTAGCTTATTTAGCAGTTGCAAGCACTAAAAAGTGGAATAATGACAATATACTGGTATGAATGCGTGGGTGTGGGTGGGTGGTCGCTCGCTTGTAAACAATAGCACTGACGCTCCTGGAGTGCACGCTCAGCTGGGCGCCACGCGGAGGTCGGTACGAATGTCATTACCCGAAGCAAACATAGTTACCCGCAATCATTTTTTTAAGTTATAAATATCGTTACCCAAACTATCGTTACCGAAACTATCGTTACGAAACTATCGTTAACTGACAGCATCGTTAACCGAGGTATGACTGTTTTAACAGTTAAGGGTTAAGGTCTAAGGATACATTATTTAATTCTAATATTAGTGATTAACAATTTAAACCCAATTCATTCTTAAATGTGAATCTATCAATTAGTGTACATATATAATCTTAGTCTGTATTCTTGCAATTTCCAAACTAGTATCCTTGTTTGGGTGGGTGTTAAAGGGGTTCAGAGACTGCCGCATCTACTTGTTACAAACTTATCCAGTCGGTGGAATTTCTTGCTCGATAAATTTCTACAAAGGTGTTGTAAGCTATTTTGTAGCTAATTTTACGCTAACAGGGTTGCAAATGCTGCAGCAAGGAGGCAGCTGGAGGCAGTGATGTCGTGTCTAAGGGCAATGACTGGTGTAAATATTATGAAAAATTCGGAGTGGAAATTAGGAGGGTGTTAGTTGCTAAAGTATTTGTCAGAGGACTGAGGAGGGGTTGTTGAGGTGGTTTGGTCATTTAGAGAATGGATCAAAGTAGAATGACTTGGAGAGCATACAAATCTGTAGGGAATGGAAGGCAGGGCAGGGTCATCCTTGAAAAAGGGTTTGGGGGGAGGGTAAAGGAGGTTTTGTGGGCGAGGGCTTGGACTTCCAGCATTGCACTGAGTTGATACAGCTACAATTGAATGTAGTTAACTAACCTGCAAGCATTTTTGCATTTAAAGTTTCACCCTTCTATTTCTCTTTCTAAGGATTTTCACGGTCTTCGGATAATGTACATCCGGAGAAATTCGGATTTCTTGTTTGGTCTTTCCCTTTCTTCATTATCAGTCCTGTGAGCACGGAGTTGCAGGTCCAGCACGCATTCATGTTTAGAAGCATCTAAAGTCAGTGCCAGATCAGCCGGGCTGTGGTTTGTACATTGGAGTACGTGCAGCCAGCAGTAACAGAATCTTTGATCAGGCCATGATCCACCGGAAGGCCGGTCATGAGCCGGGCTGCGGGCGTCGATCCCCGTAATACCCTCCAGGTAGACACTGGATAAACATACGGGATTCGTAGATTTCTCTGCAACATCTGCGCCTCGTTCCTCTAATTCTGTCGTTTCCTCCAAGCACAGTCTCAGGGACTCCAGACCACTTCATATCGAAGGCAAAGAATTTAATTTCTTCTTGCAGCCTGTCTCTTTCTGCTGAGACGAGCGTGAGTGAAGTTTTACAGCTTCATACTGTATGGTAAGCTCTGGTAAGCTCTCGTTTAGCTCGGACTTCACTTAGTCTCTCCGATGAGGCAAGCTCTATCCTTAACTTGTTTAATTTCTTCATGTTTATCCACTTTTATATGAATAAATTACGTTCATCTGTTAGCTCTTTCCCCAAGGCATCAGAGCTTACAGTAACAATGGTGCCTTGACAATAAAAAACAAACTTTACACATATAGCAAAATAAAAGGTTATAAGAGGCCCCCCCCCTATCACTGCCCAGTATATTAGCACGGCCACATACATCCTGAGGCATATCCAGATATAATGCAGGACAAACCCCAGAAAACTCATAATAAACAATACCGGGCCCTATCACCGGGCATACCACACTTACTGCCACAATGTGAAGGTTGTAGCCCAGCCTTCTTAGGAAAATTATAGAGACAATAATAACTAAAAATAAAAAATTATTTTAACAGAAAGAAATGCAAATAATAAATACTTAAATATGAATATAACAATCCTATCTTAAGAAAAATAAAACAAAAATGAATGATCCAAACTAGGTATTTAAGATGGAGGTTGATTAATGTACCTGTCGATCTTGTTGACACTGCAGCTATGAATCGTTTCTCGACTCAGTGTTGGGTGAATCGATGAATGTCAACACCCACTCTGTTGACGGATGTTTCCAAAATCAGTTTCCACATCCAAAACTATTCAACCGAGGTAACAGGTGAAGGTTGTCCACTGGTAAATACAGTTGCCTGGGTTTCTTGATTGTAGATATAGGAACTACTGGCGTAGTGAACAATTGGTGGTCAAGACTCTGCTTCTCACTTGGAGAGAATTCCAGCCGTCCACTGGCTTTGGCCAGATGACCCTTGCCAGTTCATAAGGCTGGGAAGAAATCAGAAGACAATTACTCACCACTCTAATATTCATTCACATAGTGAACATAGGGCCTTTAAAAGAAATGGTGAGATTGAAACAATTTACTTTACCATAAGCCAAGGCAGGGCAGAGCTGAATTAAATGTTCCCAAAATAATGAGTGAAGCTCTTAACATAAGATACTATTGAAGACTTGTAGAGTTGAGTTGTCAGTCGAGTGATAGCAGAAGCAGAAAAAAACACATCAACAACAGCAGGAACAATAACAGCGCCCCGAGTACCAATAACAACTCCAGCAGGAGCAGCAGCAGCAAGCAGTAGTAGTATATAACAACAGTAGTAGTAGTGCAGCAAAGAGCTCCAGTAGCAGAAGGGATTGGATATGTAACTGAAATTACAGTAACTAAGGTGGTCACATTGAAAAGTTGGGATCTACATGAAATCAGCCGGCTTCAGAGATGGGAAATCCTCATACAAATCTACTTGAGTTCTACGATAAAGTAACAGAAACATGAGAGAGGGGAGCGTGCACTACCTCACTGGGTGGAAGAGGGGGGATAGCGGGATCCAGGCCTCCCCACCTCCAACAAACAGACTCCATTCCCTTCCTATTACCTTCCCTGTTTCTCTATTCAATGGACTTTTCCCTCCACACAACAAAATTTTTTTATATTTTAGCCGTTGAGCCTTTTCCTTGTATATGGCACGGACAGATGACCATTTCTTATTCTCTATCCCCTGAAAAAGGTTTTCCAGGGGGTTAAACAGTTAAACTCCCCACGATGTCTTGGCATCACCACCTAGTGGGGACTACACTGCTCTCGGGGCCCTTCACTGGCGTGCATATTCCCTGTAGAGCTCTATTTTGATGCACTAATTCTCAGTGATTCCCCGTCCGCAACCATACTGGGCAGTTGTTGGTGCTCTCCTGGTGGTGCCGAGATGAAACTATTTTCAACAACATGGTGGCAGCTGGCAGGCGTCACGTCACACTGTGTGTATTGAAATTGTAAAGGGTGTGTTACACCCGTCCCGCTACGTCCTACCTTGGTGTTGAAGGAAAAAAAGATGGTCTATGACCTATGGTATAGCCCTATTTACGCAGAAAATAAACACGGGTCATCAAAGACCCCTAATAGGTGGACCCCGGCGGCACCTACATGTTTCCAAGGACCCTGGAGTCACCCCAGTGGTGATCAAAAAAAAATTAAAAGTCCTGGAGAAGCAAAACACCCCCGGGTCTTTGATATGACCCAAAAAGTGGGGGCATCACCGCCAGCCCCCGTTCACCCAAAACATTAGGTCCAACAGTCCCTATCCAACATAAAACACAGGTGGGCATACCAGCCAGCACCTAAAAAACACAGGTGAGGCGTACCAGCCAGCACCTAAAAAAAAAACAGGTGAGCGTACCAGCCAGCACCAAAAAAAACGGGCATACCACCCTGGTATGGCACCTTATTGACTACCCCCCAAAACACACAATAGGGCGTTCTGATACCTCCAACTCCGCTCCCTGCATTTTCCTTTTGGTGGTCAAGGTTCCATCTACTCGTCTACCAAAATCACTGCAAAACAAGAACAGATAAGGTCTATACACTACAGGTGTAACTATTTACACAAAACATTGATCAGCAACCACATTCTCCATTCCCTTACGTGGTCACCAGGTTTGAATTGAAACAAAAGGCCCACCTAGTGAGGCTCTGAGGGTGGTTCACATTAAGTGAAGGAAACGTACTGGATTGTAGTCATAGGACCATA
>WNWK01035853.1:0-19520 GCA_009830355.1 Cherax destructor | reverse complement strand
TTGTAAATAGGGGCCCCGAGTTTCGTATTTTTTATTGCCCAGAAGGCTGTTGGGTGCCGAAGAATTTGTTTTCATAAGGAAAAATTTAAAATTAAATTAGTCAGTTTCAGCCCCCAAAATACACTTACAATAATACACTTGCATAATTTTTCGGTTGGGAGCAGTATGAAACTTGGTCCCATTTATGCTATTTTATGGTATTGGTGCAGTAAATTTTCCTTACTTAAATTAGAGCTAATTCTAAATGCTCAAAGTTAATGGGAGTCTATTAATATCTTTATTTCCTGCTTAGACATTGCAGCTTGTATCAGTTTATACAGTTAAGACACACGGTTTATTTTCATGGCATTATACAAAATAATTTTGTCATTTTTTAACAGAAATATGAAGGTAAAATGCAGGCAAGACAAGGCTCAGCTTCCCATTCCGACCCATACATAGTTAAACGTGTATCTAATATTTCGAGGATTTAGAAGCTGATTTGAAAGAAATTAAAAAGAATCTCAAAGGTGAGAGATCACATGCATGTTCCATTAATTTTCACTAATTGTTGCCTCTCAGTGTACAACTGTTATTTTTTTAAATTTTTTTAACACACTGTTTCCCCCCCCCCCCCCAAAAAAAATGTACTTTTACCATCATTCAGATTATCACTTTTTTGCAGAGGCACACAGATTGCGTTTAGATATCACTCTTAAATAGCAAATACCCCAGCCCCCTTCTTTAAAGTGCAGGATTTACTTCCCACCAGCTGACTGGTTTCCTGAACCCCTTTCATAAAATATTATGCTGCTCACACTCCAACAGCTCATAAAGTCCCAAAACCTTTGG
Organism: Cherax destructor; assembly: GCA_009830355.1. Lineage (NCBI taxonomy): Eukaryota > Metazoa > Arthropoda > Malacostraca > Decapoda > Parastacidae > Cherax > Cherax destructor. The sequence goes on along the minus strand of WNWK01035853.1, from coordinate 18,689 downwards.
GTCTCCACTATTTTATCTAACACACTGCACATGCCTGCTTTTGTCCAGGTCCCTTGCCCAAAATTTTTGTGTATATAATGTCGGGCAATATATATCTCTTATAAGGCAGGGGATGTGAAATGGGAAAATTGGGAGAGTACAGTACAGTACAGTACAGTCTTTAATATGACAGGCCCTTCATTATTCCAGCAAATAAAAAAGGCACACAGTGATAAGATAGAGAATGTGGCATAGGTAGATTATTAAAGGCTGTACAGTTTTTAAAGAGGAGAGAAATGGAACTTTTTCCATTTTTTTTTTTTTTATTAACACATGGCCCGATTCCCACCAAGGCAGGGGGGCCCCAAAAAAATTAAAATTTTCGCATCATTCACCCCATCACTGTCTTGCCAGGGGGGTGTTTTTACACTACAGTTAAAAAACGCAACATTAACCCCCCTCCTTCCAGAATAGTGTTAAATGAGATGGGGATGTCAACGTTGTTTAATTTTAGTAAATCATCAATTTACGGGATTTTGGAAATACAGAGAAAAATCCTCTGGTTCAGTTGATTAAAAAACTCTAGAAGTTCATTTGGTTACAGAATTGTCTTGGTGTTACCATCATGGCAAAAATATTTTTTGGAGATTCGCTTCACAAATGACAATTGTTTTTTTGTCGAGGAAAATAGTTTTAAAATTTTGGGAAAAATTACATTTAAAATTATAATAAATTTAAATTCCGGGACAGTCATTAGGTATGATGATTTTCAGACCATGATTTTACATTATGAATTTTAAACAGTAAAATATTTCAGAATTAATATTATGATTACATGCATTATTTTTTCCCCCACCAGTGGGGAGAATCGTGCTGAGAAGGTGATAAAGAAATCAGATGAAGAGCATTTAAACCATTCAAGGATTGTATGACAGAATTCATTGGCAAAGGAAAATTAATTCTCCATTTCCCCGATTTAGTTTAAAAGGGAATAATGAATGATTACAAAAATTTGAAAATAGGTAGTTTTGTAAATTTCATACTGTACTTAGCTACATCATATAATTTATTAACATGTGAAACTGGAAATCTTTTTATTCAGGGGAAAAGGGTAGGTTTTTTCCCTGGAGATAACAAAGCCCCTCTTGTCACAAACAAATACACGGGGGGATAGAACCCACAATAGATTTCAGGTTCTGTCCCCGCCCGTTGTATGGTTTGTTTCAACGTGTCATTCGATTTTGTGAGTCACAGTAAACATGTTCACTAATTGTACATTTTTTTTCTACTTTTTTAACACATTTTTTAACCCTTTTGAGCAAATTACCTTTCCCACTGTCCATTCAGGGGGGATGATGCAAGTTTTTGCATGGTAGTCATATTAAAAATTTCGCATTCATAGTAAATGGTATGGGGAAAAAGGGATTTTCAATGAAGATCCCAAAAATTACAGGACTAGGGTACAGATGTGCCACATCAACAGCAAAACACACCTTTATCCTTGATGGGTTTTGGTTTTGGGCATACTGTGCAGTACCTTGCACAGCAGTTTTGAACAATACAGGCTTTTATATAATACAGTTCATAAATTTTATTTATCTTCATGGGGAAGTGGAAAGAATTCTTCCTTCGAAAGCCGTGTGTGTCAAAGAGGTGACTAAAATCCGGGGAGCAAGGGGCTAGTAACCCCTTCTGTATAAATTATAAATTTAAAAAAAAAAATTTTGTTTTATTTTTAGGTCATCTCCTTGGTGAGATATGGCTGGTTTGTTAAAAAAAATTTTTATTTAAATGCATTACACACCAATATTGGACTGCTGCATGTACGAGGGACTAGCATAATTGAACATCGGATCACCCAGACTCCAAATCGTGAAGTTGTGTAGTCTTGTACAGTACATACATAAACATTTTCTTTACAGTCCCCCCCCATTAGCGATGTACTCTTTTACCAATGGCTCAAACTTACTACGGGCTCTCTTGACCAGTATGCATACCTAAATAATGTATATTAGACTGATTTCCTCTGTTCTGTTTTTTACAATATACAATACATTATTAAAAATTTAAAAATATACAAGAAATTTTATAAATGGTGCAAAGGTGACATTAAAACAATATCAAATATGGTTGACACAAACCCACTACCATTATAGTATCTCCCCATTTGCGACAAATTTGTTTACCGACTTCATCTTGGAACGGGAAATCCGTTGAAGTGAGGAGAGGTGTTAAAAATAAAGTACTGGTACACCTTTTTTTTTGCAAATATGAGTGAAGAGGGGTTGTTGAGGGGTTTGGGCATTTAAAAGAATATAAATCTGTAGGGGAAAAGGGAAAGGGGGGGAAGGGTTGTCCTAGAAAAGGTTAGAGGGAGGGGGGAAAGGAGGTTTTGTGGGGGAGGGGGTTGACTTCCAGCAAGCATGTGTGAGCGGAGATAGGAGTGAATGGAGACGGATGGTTTTTTGGGGCGACGAGCTGTTGGAGTGTGAGCAGGGTAACATTTTGTGAAGGGATTCAGGGGAAAACCCGTTAATTGATTTAGTTTGGGCATGAGTCCTGGAAATGGGAAGTACAATGCCTGCACTTTAACCCTTTGGGGCGGTGCCACAGACGTTTTTTCGAGCAGGGGTCGGTGCCGACTGTACGCGTAAATTCTACGGCTTCAAATTAAACGGGGGAAACGACTGTTAGGCCTATATATGAAAGAATGGGCCTTTTTGGGCAGTGTGTGCAGTATAAAAAATCCCACACCACACACTGATAATGAGAAAAAAAAAAACCCCCGTTTTTTTCGTTTAAAATAGCGACTTTTCAGTCTATTTTCGTATGGTATTTATTGATGTATTTTTGTTTTCTTGGTCTCATGTGATATCAGAAATAGAGATGATTTTGATTGGTTTGACAATGATAAGTACCTTAAAATTGAGCTCAAAGTAGCGGAAATGTTCGATTTTCGCCAATGTTCAAGAGTAAACAAATCCACCACCCCAATACACATCAACGGCAAGTCTACTATTCTTGCACAAGTGCGCTGATATTATTTAAAATTTTTACAATGATGCAGTTGTATACATAACATAAATCTTCTTTTTTTGTGAAATAAAAATTCAAAATGGAAAACAAAAGTAATGTAAGGGGGGCCTGAGACTGACTAATGAACAGAGAAGATGTTATTTTATCCCGGGGAAAGTCTGCCCTTTTTTATTCTGGACCCTATTTTTAAATTGGCACGTTGAAATTTTGTGAAATTGGCCCAAAATTTTCATTTTTTGACCACTATTTTGGGTAGTTGAAATTGGTAAATAGGCGGTTTTTGTACTCAATCATAGAAGAAATGGAGTTCTAGGAAATAGCTATGATTTTAGTGGACTGGATCATTGGAATTGTCCAAAAATGGGGCCAAAAGTGGGTGAAATCGCCGATGCAAAAAAACATCTTGAGACCGATAATTTCGTGAGAATAATTCCCATATTTTTCATTCAAATTTCAAATTTTTGGTGTCGAGATCGGAAAAAAGATTTTTATCATTTCATAAGAAAAAATTTTTTTTTTTTTCCCCAAAAAATTTCACCCTGAGAACGTTTTTCCCGAGAAGGCCCCCCCCAAAAGGGTTTAAAGGGGGAGGGGTCTGGGATAGTGACAGCTGGGGGGACTATTCTCGCTGCTTCGGCCCCTGCAAAGACAGTGATTATGTATGAGGGGGGGGAAAGTGTTGAATAATGATGAAAGTATTTTTTTTTTGGGGTTTTTTTTTTTTTGGTCACCCTGCCTGGGTGGGAGGGGACGATTTGTTAAAAAAAAGATGGAAAGAGGAAGTGCAATGATGCTGGCTTTTAGTATATGTAAATGGTTAACATTAGATAAAAAACGGGAATTATAAAACAAAGATAGTGCACGTATGCAAAAAACACGTGACAAGAAAATGAGCAAGCATCAGTATGGGGCATATAAGGAATAGAGATAAAATAAAGACAGGGAATGGCTACAGCATCTTATATGTGAAAAGTGATTTTTAAAAAATCGTAGTTCTGAAATGGACAATATGGAACATCTTTTAATGTTATGGATTAAAGGGCTGCAGCTAGAAAAGAATTTTCCGATGATGATTCAAGTTAAAGCAACAAGTCTCTATTCAGTTTTAAAAAGAAGATTAGGGCAATGAAAAATTTTTTTTTGTTGTTGGTTTTACAACTTTAAAAAATGTATGGAACTCCATAATGTTCGAATTACTGATCAGAGTGCCTGTGCAGACAATGACGAGCTGCAAAATTTCCCAATGGTCTAAAAGATTGAATAAAGAAAATAGCTACAAAGTCGAGCAAATTTTTTAAAGTAGATGAAACTGGTTGTTTTGAAAAATGATGCCCTACCGCTTTTTTGACAGAAATTTAATCATCACAACCAGAATGTAAAATCTCCACAGACTGTTTAACGCTTTAATTGGTGAGAATTCATCTGGTGTGCAGAGCGGAAAATTAAAAGGGGTTTTAAACCTGTTAAAAAAAGCTCTTCCTGTTATATGGCAGTCAAATAAAAAAGCCTGGGTAATGAGACAATTGTTTTAAGATTAGTTTGAAAATTATTTTTTCCCTGCAGTTGAACGTTATATTAAAATTTTGTTACTATTGGGCAATGCCCCGGTCATCTACTTTCTGATTTGAATGAAAATGTCAATGTAATTTTCCTGCTACTGAACACATCATTATTACAACCAATAATGAATCAAAGGGGTCATTGCTACATTTAACCCTTTTAGTGCAGTGCTTGTACTGAAGTTAACTAACCTTAATTGGGCAGTGTCACAGTTTTTGGATTAATTTAGCTTCTGGTGAAAGTTAGTGCACTACTCAGTATTTGTATTAATTTTTTTCTTTTTTTTTTAGCCAAAAAAAGTTGGAGTCAGAATATGAAAATTGGTGATTGCAAAATACAGTGAGTATAGTTATATGTATTTAAACTTAAAAAGAAGAAGTAATTAGTTTAACTAAAATATAAATAAAATTGTGGAATATATTAGTCTAGAATTTCAAACTAATTATGTCAAGACTTGTGTTATGTTTTTTTTTGACATTGTTATAGAATTCTTTCAAGTGACCTTGCCATGCAAGAAGAAATGCCCAAGGGCGACTTTGAAAACCTGTGAAGTTACTGTTATATGGATATTTTTTTTTTTAACAAACCGGCTGTACCCCACCGAGGGAGGGGCCTAAAAAAATAAAGCAAAATTTTTTTTTTTAAATTTAGTAATTTATACAGGAGAAGGGGGGTTTCTACTCTTTCTCCCGGCATTTGTCTCATGGATAATAAATATGAGTAAATTATGTGAATGATAATGGTAAATGATAAGTAGAATTAAGAACATTGTCAAATGAGAATGGAATGAATGTAGCTGATAGATAAATGGAAGTTTGGTGCAGAAAACAATAGACAGGGTTGAAAAAAAGGGAAAATTAAAATATATTTTAAAATATGAAAAAATTATTTCCCAAAAAAGGGGCATTAGGTTAAATTAGTTAACAGTGGGGGTGTTTTGGAAAATCAAAGCTGGATTTTTTTTAAACAGAAAATACATATTGCCTTTAGTTTAATTCTCCTTTCTACCATCCCAACTAAACAACCCTTTTTTAGACCCAATTTCTTTCTTTAAAACTTTTTTAAAAATTTTTTAACAAAAACGACATTACCAACAGTGTATATTCCCATCTCATAGTATTTTCTGAATTCTGAGAATTCAGTTTGGAAACAAAGCTACAAATGTTATTAACATAACGCTAAATGGTTCACCCATCACAAGGCTCACAGAGGGAAAATTCCGGGGAATCCACCTTGACATTTCTTAAATTCCAAACACACATACAAAAAATTTTCCCAAGAAAATTCAAGGACAGTAGGTATTTATCTAAGATACGCTATTATGTGCCCAACCAGCTCTCATTGCACTATATCATTCTCTTATCTACCCTTATTCCCTATGGAATCTGTGCATGGGGCTCAACAACATTAAATCACCTTAGACCATCTTAACCCAGCAAAAGGCTGCAGTCAGGATGATAACAAATTCCCACTCTAGACAGCATACCCACCTATATTCAGAACCAAAAAACTATACCAAAAAAAATATTCATACCTATTCATGTCCCTTTTTACATACATAAAACTCTACATCTAATATTAACCCTGCGCCAGAATTCTCCTCAACAACTTTAATAGGCCCCCACGAACATGACACAAGACACAGATCACTATTTGACATCCCCAGTCCATACTAACCAATGAAAAAATTCTATCACAAAAAGGGGCCCCAAAATCGGGAATTCATTACCAGTAAATATCAAGTTCCTTGCCCGAAAATCAATTCAAGCCCTTTTCCCAAAAGTCACCTACTCCCTATACTAAATACTCATACTGTAAAAAATTTCCCAAAAACCCAATATTATTTTACTTAAGAAGATCTCATTTTGATATGTTCATCCTCCTTAACACTTGTTGCAATCTTATATCATCATATTGTCATTTAAAATCTTATAGTATCATCATTTTCTTAATTTGAAATAAAATATATACCTAGATAAAACTCTAAAACTATTTCTAGTATTGTTATTATACTAGTATAGCATCAACATATGTAATTTGAAATAAATTCTACAACTAGATTAAACTCAACCAATTTCTCTTGTATTGTCTTTAAATAGTATGTATAACCATTTAATAATTTAAATAATATAGAACTAGAATAAACTCAATCAATTTCTTTAGCATTAATACTTAGTGAATAAGTCTCTAGAATAAACTGCCCCTAATGCCATGGCATGCCAGTGGCTCTTGCATTACAGTTTTATAATTGTATTATATTTGTAATACCAATAACATTGTACACTTGTAACATGCATTGAAATAAAAAATTTTTATTATTATTATTATTATTAAGCTGTTGGTATGATTTATTTCTTTGTATTGGTTTTATAACTGTCATGTTGACATTTAAACCAGAATCTTGATTATCAACGATTTTAATTTCTTCTTTCACTTAGTGCAGCATTATCTCAAAATTAAACTAATTTGATAGATTACTGGCTCAATCTCTTAAGATCAGAACATTCTTTTCCTTAAAACCTGAATAGTATAAGCTTTTTTTTATAATTATTTGATCTTTTCTAGATAAAAAAAAGAACTATCAGTGGGTAAGTGGTGGTAACTTTACCTTTTTCTCTCACTCCCTGACCCCCCCCCTTTCCCTTCTTTGCCCTCCCCCTTTTTGGGGGGACTAAGCAGTTTTTTTCCCACAACTTGTATTTTAATACCCACCCCTACTAACAGTGTTTGCAAAATTAACCAAAAAAATTTTTGTAGGTGCTAAGCAAACATGCAAAATGGCATCTTAATCATCCTTTATTAAATGGTGACCATTCTTACTCTAAGAAGGTAGATCTGCACTTTTCAAATTGAATACGCCCCCTTCCTCTGCTCCCTTCTTTTTGTCCTCATAAATGGGGATATATCCCATTTTGTAAAATTCCACTTGATAACAGAGAGGGGTAACTCTTGACTGTGGTTTTTCACTCTAAGGAAGTTAGACTAACTTGGGGCATGTTTGGGGGCCCCTGTTTACATCAGGTGGCCATCCCAGGCCCCATGATGGCAAAAGTACCACTAGAAGTTACCTGCAGTTCCAAGTACAGTGGTACCTCGAGTTACGATATTTTTTTGTTCGAGAATGCTGTTCAAGTGCCATTACCAAACGAATTTATCCCCAAAGGAATAATGTAAAATAGACTAGTCCTTTTACACCCCCCAAAAAATACTTACAAAAAATTTAAAAAAAACTTACATAAAAGGGGGATTTTGGGGGCCATCGTAACCGGGGACCACTGTAAAGTATCAGACTCTGGCATTTATTCTGATTTGCCCTCTTCCATGATTAGCTAGAAAAATTTCTATGTAGGTCCTCTGGTCTAACTCGGAGGAACTGTACTGGGCAATTCTGGGGGTGCCTTCCTAGTGTTTGCCAGTGGGGACAGCATTATTACCAGTTGCCTTGGGGCAACTATGGGCCAGGAAGAATTTGTCTTTTCCTCCATTCTCAGAGTGCCCCCCCCCGACTTCTTGTACCAGATGAGACAAATGCTTATTCTTCAGGATTCTCAATGATAGCAACACCCATTTTGAATGGGGACAGCAGGTGTAAGAAGTAAGCAATATTGTATACTAATTTACAGTGTGCACAGGTAATTCAATAATTTTCAACTTTCTTTGATGCGGGCAGAAGTACTTTCAGTTTACTGGCAAAGGGAAAATGTTTCACCACGACTTCTTTAGGGGTGGTCACCTTTCTGTAATGACTTTCTTAACATATGGCAGAAGGAACAACTGAAGATTGTCAAACAAAGGTTGGTTTCTCTCCACTTTTGTCTTTTCTTTTTCACTAAACATATTTCTGCTCCACTTCGTTTTCCCCTTCTTATTTTCCCCTCCCCTTTCCCCTTTCCCTTTTTCATTCTACAAGATTAAAGAGTGCTTACAAATATTTTTACATGTGATCATAAACGTTTTCAAACTCTCTTCTAAATAGAATGAAGGAAGCAGAAGAAAAGTGCGGAAGATGACGGAAGAGAAGAAGGATGTTAAAGAAGACCAAAGAGGCTGGAGGACTGAAAAGCAAACTGAAGGATAAGCTAAAAACTAAGCAGTGAGTTTTATCACCTAAAGAATTACTGTATTTGGGAATGCAGTTCTACGCAAATTATGTATCATTGATACATAATTAAGCACCTTACAGACTGAAATATATCAGAAAACTGTGATGAGAAAATTTGTCATATTTGTTTCATAAGTGATATAATCATATTTCTTAAAATTTTAATATCTTTCTTAGCATTGATAGTAATGTATCATGACGGGACTTTTGTAACTTATATTTATTAAAATCTTGTTTCTGAATATTTTTGAATGATCAGTATAAATCAAATTTTATAAAATTAGGTTAGTTTTCAATGTTTAGAATTTCATTATATAATTAGAAATTGAACAGAATATATTTTCAAGCTCACTAAAACATTTTTTTAGTAATCAGAGAAGTGAGAAAAATGAGAAAACACTATAGTAAAAGGGTTTTTTACAGAAATTCACAACCTATACCATTGGTCTTTCCACACGGAAATATTGGGTTGAATGGCAGTGATTTTTAAGGTTGAGTGATGGCTCATTTTTGTGTGTGGAAGAATTTAAAATTGCCAAATTGATGATTTTATTTTAGGTGGCATTATGGACAAATTAAAAAAATTTAAAAAATTCTGAATTGCCTACAGTTTTGAAGATCATGTAATATGGTTGAAAGTATTTTTTATAACAGATAAATTCATGAAATTTAGGAATATGAAAAATTTCCAAGCTTAAGAAGTACAGTTATGTATGACATTTTGGTCAAATTCTGAAGTCACAATTTGTATACTGTTTTTACATACCCTTTTCATGCTTTCATGGTCATTATCATACCATATATCCACTCTGTATTAAGAAAAGGATATCAGATTAAACTGAATGTTTGTTTATGAATTTATAGTGAAAAGCAGAATCATGTATACAACAAGTGCAGAGGTTTTTTTGGGAAAGTGATAATAGATTATCTACAGAAAGCTCTAACTTTTTCTCCCTTTAAACTTGCTACACAGGATAGTTGTCAGATGAATAGTGGTAAATATATTTTATTCTTTCCATTTTTTTTTTAATTTCTGATAATCAGAAGTACAATAAAACACCTAAATTACTGGGAACAGTTGAAGCCCTTTGACCTGTATTCCCTTGGAATACAGGTGAAAAAAGATACATCATAATTACATTTGGGAAAACTTAGAGGACTAGTCCCAAATCTGCACACGGAAATTACTCCCATGGTACACTAAGAGATAACACAGTAAGTGTCAGGGGCCCAAGATTGTTCAACTGCCTCCCAGTATACCTAAGGGGATTACTGTACCAATAAGCCCCTGGCTATCTTCAGAGGAGCGGGACAGGTACTACCTGACCAGCTGGCTATGGTCTATGTTGGTTTGCATGTGGCCAGTAGATCAGCCTAGTTGATCAGGCCTTGATCCACCGGAGGCCTGCTCATGAACCGGGCCACGGGGGCATTGACCCCAAAACACCCTCCATGTAACTAGGAATCGATACACATTGGAAACACCTTTACAGACCAATATTCATTAATTGTTTCTTTTGATCTAGAAAAACTTATAACTACATACCTGGCATTTCAGTATTTTGTCCCAAGTTCATTACTTAGGTCTGAGGCTGCCCATTGGTTTTGCTCAGATTTTCCATTGAAAGGAAATTTGGTTTTCAAATAAACAACACCCTTTTTACCCATATTTAGAAAAAAGGAAACTTTGCAAGGCTGCATCCTAAGTACTACCTTATTCCTTGGTTCTTCTCCCAAGTATTTGGTCATTCTTATATACAGATTATTTTTCCCATTGCTTGTGCAGGCTTGAACTCTCAGCTTGTTGAAACTATTCTCCAAAAAATAATGGTTAACTGGACTATTTCAGTAACCTTCAAGAGATGCCCTGTCATTCTACATTGTTTCATACATGTATGGCTTCCTATCCCAGTATTGCTAGGGTTTAAAATTTTCTTGGCCTTCTTTTTGATTGTTGAATGTCACTGTGTCTTAAGTTGGCTAACCATGGTTAAAGCCTTAACCCATTTTATTTTGGGAGCTGATAGCCTTTTTCATGCAGTCTTAATACTGTCCAAGCTAGTCTACAGTCTTCCCAGATACTCTTGAGCTTTGTGCCCTTCCTCATCAGGCAGTGTTTTGTTTTGGGGGGCTTTTGATCTTTCACTGTTGAGAGCTTGGATACGGGAAGGGCCATTCTAAGAACTGACATGATGCCCATTGCCCTTTTTATTTTCTTTTTTTTTCAAGACCTTCAAACATACATATCATACTTTTTTCCTTCCCCCCTTTTGGGGAAGTTCCAACAATTATTTCACCCCCCTCCACTTCCATGCCCGAAGTCTAACGTATCTGTTACAAACTTACACTCACTTTCCTGAACACATTCTCACCAAAAACCAAACCCCCAAATGGATGGGGTATGGGCTTTTTTTTCAGATTGAGCAATCCAAGGACATTTACTAGTCAACCAACATTTACACAGCAGTTAGGGAAAAAATTTGTTCAATCATACACATTGTAAGAATGCCCACCTCATTAATTGTTTCAATCCCATGGCTGGGGTTGGCAGAGCACTTGCCTCACACACTGAGTGTTCATGGTTCAACCTTCAGCATGGAAATGTTGGGCATGTTTCTTTACACCTGGTGTCCCTGTTTACCTAGCAGTAAGTAGGTACCTGGGTGTTAGTCGACTGGGTTGGGGGCATCCTGGGAGACAAGATTGAAGGACCCAATGGAAATGAATCAGAAAGTCCTCGATGACCCCTCTTAGGTTATTCTGGCTTAAAAAATTTAAACAAACAATTTTTAAGATCATTTTAAGCTGTTTTGTAATATGTATATATGACCCTGGGGATTACATCATACTTTATAGAGAACAGTGATTGTTAAATTTTAGTAAGCACACTAGTTTTTTTTGGTTTGGGTTAGTGGACACTGCTGTTCAGGGGAAGGAAGATACAGACTCAGTCACCCCTTTGTCAGCTCTACATGATTTTAATCTCACACATTACAAATTGGCCAACATGACACACACGAATATCATATAGAAAGATGTAAGGTGCCCCCCTGTGAGGACTCCGGGGGAGCTCTTAACAATTCACCATGTACTATATTAATAAACTATCATAGCTATCAGAGAGCAAACAAATTAATTTTTTTTAACAGCTTCAACCCATGACACACACTAATTGCTCTTTGAGTTTTTAACCCAAAAGGGTTTCTAGTTATTGTTAAGTTTATACTTCCCCTAAGCCTCAACCTCACTAAGTCATATCCCTAAAACAAAACCACTTTACACTGTATGACCCATATGGGTTTTGGGCCCCTTTTTTGCAAATATAATTTAGTTAAAACCAGCTATAAATCTTCCATAAGCAGTAATCATTTTTTTTCAGGCAATATTAATTAAATTTAATTTGACCTTTATTAACGTAATTTTCTTTCCTTAGTATAAAAAAATGCAACTCATCTCTCCATAGTGACTAAAAATTTTTGGGCCCCAATGAAAGTCCTATATCCCTTCCTCCCCCTGAAAAAAAAAATTTAAAAAAAAAAAAAATTGGGGAATGCCCCCACTTAGTCTTCAAATCCCCAGGTGTTATGGATCTCAGTGTGTGGTAATGATGGTGCTTCCAGTGATAAGTCCTGCATGATGTCTGGTGCAAGGCCAGCTGTGCTTTTATGTGTCTTTTTTAACAATACTTGTTATTAAACTAATTGTTAGAAATGTTTATTTTATTTTTCCTTAAGTTTCTATAACTATATAAGTGGACCCGAAAGAAGGGTTCCCCAGAAGCCTGCCAAAGGATTACCGAAAAATTTTCCCCCAAAGAAATAATTCAAATTTAGTCCATTTCCCGACCCCCCCCCAAAAACACTTACAAAAGCAATTTTCAATATTATACTTGCATAATTGTACGATTTTGGGGTGCTCGTTACGTGGGGGTCCACTGTACACCCAATTGGGATTATCTCGGTTTCAACATTTAACCTTTTCCCAAAAATTACTTTTTTTTTCATCATTTTCCCCTTTTACAGTGGATCCCCGAGTTACGAGCACCTCGGAAATCACAATTATGTAAGTATAATATTGTGTGCTTTTTAAAATGTATTTTTGGGGGGCTAAAAAGGGTTTCCCACTTGACATTATTCCTTAAGGGAGAAAATTGTTTTGGGAATGGCACTTGAGCAGGCTTCTGGGAAAGAATTATGCTCATTACCGGGGGGCCACTGACGCTTTTTCCATGTTATTACCATATTCACAAATATTTTTTTTTTTTTAAGTAACTGATACAGAAAAGGGATTACCAGCCTCTTGCTCCTGGCTTGTTCATCACATCTGACAATCCAAGGAAATTAAGCTACACCCCCCCTTTTCCCTTTTATCTACTGTGATTGCCTCCCATTTTTAGGAGCTGAATAACTCATAAGGGTTTAGCTCTCTCCCCCACCACCCTACCTTCCCAGGAATGTAACAATACTGTACATTCATAAGATGAAAATGAAGAAGAAAAATTTATATACAGTGGTACCCAGTTTTGTATACCCCCCTTAACAATTAGAAATGTATTATTGTAAGTGCTTTTGTAAGTGTATTTTTGGGGGTCTAAAACTGACTAATTAATTTATATTATTCCTTATGGGAACAAATTGTTTCGTAACGGACTCAAACAGCCTTCTGGAACAAATTATGGCCGAAACTCTGGGTACCACTGTACATACATGTTAAAGGGCATACCCAATGTTTGTGGGATAGGTGATTTGGGGCTGGTAAAAGGAATAGTATTTGTTGTGTTCCCCAATCCACTGGTGCAGCTGGTAGTGCTGCTGTTTGTCATACTGAGGACGGTTCAAAAAAAATTTGGGAGCACACATCAATAACTGGGCCTCTACCCTTCAAACAGAACTGTTTGCCATACCCCTTTGCACTCAAATGCACCCAGGTATCTAAGGCTGACAATAATTGTAAATGATTGTCATTCATAAATGCTCTTAATGAGTTAAGTAAAATTGGGTTTCTTGTGTCAGAAGCCAGACACAGGTACAGTAAGATTGTGGACAGTGGAGTGAGTGCATATGCTGTGGATTCCATCTCGCATTGGTCTTCAGATGCATGATAGAACTGATGAATTGGTGTTAATTTCTTTCAAAGGGGGAGTAGATTACAATCTTGGGTTGTCAGTTAGCAGTTTGAGAACAAAAAAAAAAGAACTTCAACTGAACTTTATTGTTTTTAAGCCCCCGGGAGATTGACACCAGTCGTCCATCTATCATCATTCTATCATGCAGGAGGACCCAAATGTCTATGGGGTTCCAAAAAAATAAGCAGATTTGTTTCACACCCTGCCCGGGTTTTAAAGGGATCTTTGGGAGGAAACACCACCCCCAGCTGTAGACCAAACGAAATGTAAACTTTGCCAGATGGACTATTGTCACACCCGCGTCATTATAGTGGTAAAATTAAAATTAGAGACAACTACTCAGAAATGTTCAAGAAATGGCAAAGTATTTTATCCAAGAGTTTTTACAAATCATTCTGAAAAAACCCCGACTTTGCTCACTGTAAATAAAGCATTACCGGGGGGGTGTGTGTGTGTGTGTGTGTGTGATCGCCCAGTTATGGCTGAAGGGGTCGAGTCACAGCCCTTTTGGGCCCGTCTCTTCACTGTCTGCTACTAGGTCACTCTTCCTGCTCCATGAGCATTATCATACCTCTTCTTACAGCATGTATGGATTCTGCCTCCACTACATCACTTCCCAAACTATTCCACTTTCCCGACAACTCTGTGACTGAAGAAAAAAATTTTCCAACATCTGCTGTGTCCCATCTCTGGAACATCCTGTCTCTGTCCACCTTGTCGATTCCTCTTAGTATTTTATATGTTGTTATCCTATTTTCCTGTCTTCCAGTGTCATCAGGTCGATTTCCCTTAACCTCTCCCCCAAGGACATGCCCCTTAGCTCCCGGACTAGCTTTTGCAAACCTTTGCACTTTCTCTAATTTCTTAATGCTTGACCAGGGTGGATTCCAAACTGGTGCTTATATTCCAATATCACGTATGGTGTAAGAGTCTTAACGATTCCCACTGAGGTATTGGGAAAGCTATTCTCAGGTTTGCCAGGTGCCCACATGCTGCAGCAGTTTTCTGGTTAATGTGCGCCTGGGGGGTGTGCTCGGTATCATACTGGGCCCCAAAATCTTTTTTTCCCTTTAGTGAGGTTTGCAGTCTTTTTGGCCCCCAGACTATACTCTGTCTGCGGTTTTTTTCCCTTCCCGATCTTCATGACTTTGCAGGGGGGTTTAAAATTAAAGGAGCCAATTGCTGGACCAGGCGTAGTCTGTCCAGGTTCTAGTCTTGCCTGATCCTCATCCAATTTAATTCTCCTATTAACTTCACATCATCTGCAAACAGGTGTGTGTGTGACCCAAAAATATTTGCACTAATAACTCTTTACAGTTGTGACCGGGTGTGGATGTGTGAATGGCTCATTACTTTGTAATTTGTTCATGATTGAAACCCATATACAGTGGTCCCTCGGTTTTCGCCGGAAATTCATTCCAGAATGCTGCTCAAGTGCCATTACCGAACGAATTTATTCCTTAAGAAATAATGTCACGTGGGTGTCTATTTCAGACCCCAAAAATACACTTGCAACAGCACTTACGAAAATACACTTACATAAATGTTCGAGTTTGGAGATGCACGAAAACCGAGGGACCACTGTATAGACGTGTAGAATGATTCATTACCTTTGTAACTTGTCATGATCGTAACCAGATCTACCGGGAGTTCATTACCTTGTAATTTGCTCAGTTATCAAAACTTTGGGGCCCAGTCCCTGGACCCATTATGTACCTCTGTAATCTTGACTACCGCCCACAGGATGGGTATGGGGTGCATAATAAAGATATTAAACTAAACTATATGCTTGAAAGGAGGAAAGGTATCTATGGAATAGTTTCTTTTGTATAAGGAAAAAGGGAATAAGAAAGACTAAGAATTATAGGGAAATAAGCCTGCTCAGCATACTAGGTAAAGTGTATGGTGGAATTATTGAAAGAATTTGGGATAAGACAAAGTAGGATTGCAGAGGAACTGAGACTTCAGGAAGGTTCCCATCAATGGAAGTTCATTGATCGTTTGGGTGGCTCTGACCAGCAAATTGAGATCAGTTATGAGGGCACCTTAACCAAATTAAGCTTCAGTAACAGAAACATAGTGAGATCAAATTAACCATGTCCTAAATGAAACAAGCTAGGAAGATATCCTAAACAAAATGGACCCGAACCTTGCCAAGAAAGAATTAACGCTGTGGCACTTGGAGGCTCAAGGCACATTCCTCGAAGAAAACAAGGAGAGATGTAAACTAGAGAGAGATGCTCCCTATACAGGTGAAGGTGAAAATCACACCTGCTGAAAGGGGCAGGTATATCTGAAATATGAAAGGAGGCACTGGCCAGAGAAATAGAAAATATTGAATTTAAGATTAAGGAATCACACAGGAGCCAAGAAACAGAAGAACTTAAAGCCATAAATGAATTTAAAAAAAAAAAAAACTTATGCCAAATCTAGGGCAAAAACCACATCCAGTATTGGGCCCTGCTTAAACGAGATGGGACTTAGATGACAGCAAAGAAATAAGTGAGACACTGAAGTCCCAATATGACTGCGTTCAGTAAGCCATTAATCAGACTAAAGGTTGATAATCAAAATGAATTTTTTATGACCAAGACTCAAAATTTAGTTAATTCAAAAATTTCTGATATAATCCTAACACCATAGGACTTTGAAAAAGCAATAAATGACATGCCCATGCACTCTGCTCGAGGCCCAGACTCATAGAATTCCATGTGCCTTAAATATTCTATAGCCTAAGCATCACGGATCTCAACCTATGTCTAGAACAAATTAACTCTGTGGTACTCGAGGTTTGCTCAAGGCAAATTCCCTTAAGGAAAAGGAAGAGAAGATGCAAACTAGAAAGAGAGAGGGGCTCCTACAGGCGAAGGCAAAGAATAACGGAGAGGCTACAGGAGGCCAATATCTCTGAAATACGTAGGGAGACACTAGTTAGAGAAATAGCAAACATTGAATTAAAACTAAAGGAATCTTACAGGAATCAAGAGACACGGGAAGAACTAAAAGCCATAAATGAAATTGAAAGAAACCCAAAGTATTTCTTTCCTATGCAAAATCACAGTCGAGAACAACAACCAGTATTGGGCCCCTACTTAAACGGGATGGGTCCACAAGATGACAGCAAGGAAATGAGTGAGTTACTTAAGTCCCAGTATCACTCAGTTTTTAGCGAGCCACTAACCAAACTGAAAATCGAAAACCTAAATGAATTTTTATGATAGTGCCACAGAATTTGACAGACGCATGCCTTTCTGACATCACCACGACGCCAAATGACTTCGAAAAGCAAAAATGACATGCCCATGCACTGCTCCAGGCCCAGACTCATGGAACTTCGTGTTCATCAAGAACTGCAAGAAGCCCCTATCACATGCTTTAACATCTTATGGAGAGGGAGCATGGACACTGGGATCGTCCCGCAGTACTAAAAACAACAGACATAGCCCCGCTCCACAAAGGGGCAGAAAGCAATAGCAAAGAACTACAGACCAATTGCCCTAACGTCCCATATCATAAAAAATTTTGAAAGGGTTCTAAGAAGCAAGATTGCCACCTATCTTGATACCCATCAATTGCACAACCCAGGACAGCATGGGTTTAGAGCAGGCCACTCCTGTCTGTCCCAACTACTGGACCACTACGACAAGGTCCTGGATGCTCTAGAAGATAAACAGAATGCAGATGTTATATACACAGATTTTGCAAAAGCCTTTGACAAGTGTGACCATGGTGTAATAGCACACAAAACGCGTGATAAAGGAATAACAGGAAAAGTTGGTAGATCTATAATTTCCTAACATGTAGAACACAAAGTGTAGTAGTCAACAGAGTAAAGTCTGAGGCAGCTACTGTGAAAAGCTCTGTTCCACAAGGCACAGTATTTGCTCCCATCCTATTCCTCATCCTCATATCAGATATTGACAGGGATATAAGCCACAGTGCTGTGTCTTCCTTTGCAGATGACACCCGAATCTGTATGACAGTGTCCACCGTTGAAGACACGGCTAGACTCCAAGCAGACATAAACCAAATCTTTAAATGGGCTGCAGAAAACAATATGAAGTTCAATGATGAGAATTTCAATTACTCAGATACGGAAAACGTAAAGAAATTAAAATCTCATCGGAGTACAAAACTAATTCCAACCACACAATAGAGCGAAAAACTAATATCAAAGACCTGGGAGTGATCATGTCAGAGGATCTCACCTTCAAGGACCAAAACAAAGTAGCAATTGCATCTGCTCGAAAAATGACAGGATGGATAATGAGAACCTTCAAAACCAGGGATGCCAAGCCCATGTTGACACTTTACAGATCGCTTGTTCTATCTAGGCTGGAATATTGCTGCTAACACTAACTGCACCTTTCAAGGCGGTGAAATTGCTGACCTTGAAAGCAAAGACTCGGCAGGCGATGTAACATCCCCCCAATGAAGAGCAGGGGTGCCACTAGCACGTTGAGGGACAACACAATAAGTGTCAGGGGCCCAAGATTGTTCAACTGCCTCCCAGCATACATCAGGGGATTACCAACAAACCCCTGGCTGTCTTCAAGCAGGCACTGGACAGGCACTCCAAAGTCGGTACCTGACCAGCCAGGCTGTGGTTCGTACGTTGGACTGCGTGTGGCCAGCAGTAACAGCCTGGTTGATCAGGCTCTGATCCAATATGAGGTCTGGTCACAGACCGGGCTGCAGGGGCGTTGACCCCTGGAACTCTCTCCAGGTATCTCCAGGTATAAACAGGACAAGTGTTTCCTGACGCGGGTCTTAGTCAAGATGACCCA
Source organism: Cherax destructor (assembly GCA_009830355.1). Classification (NCBI taxonomy): domain Eukaryota; kingdom Metazoa; phylum Arthropoda; class Malacostraca; order Decapoda; family Parastacidae; genus Cherax; species Cherax destructor. Next base: position 100 of record WNWK01035853.1, on the reverse strand, counting down.
CCACTGGAGCTTTTGGTCATCTGACTGAGGTCTTCCACTGGCTTACCCCCCCCACCCCTTTAAAATTAGGGTTTTAAGTTCTTCTTAGTAAAGAGGTTAC
>WNWK01035852.1:0-19521 GCA_009830355.1 Cherax destructor | reverse complement strand
AAGCTCCCAGGATAAAAATGGGAAGGAAATAAGGGAGGGATGAGGAGGAGGGGAGGAGGAAAGGAAAAAGGGAGGATGGGGAAGATGGGAAAAGGGAGGGGGTATTGGGGGGTAATTAGGTTCGGTCTGAGGAAGAAGACCAAAAGGTCCAATTCCTCAGACCGATAGCCTCTTTACCTCGTCATATTAACATCTAGAGATATTTTAACCCAACAGCTCCATCATGACGATAGGAGAAAGAGCGTAGGTGGTGGTGGTTACTCTGGCTCCTAATGTCATGATGGGGTTGTCGGGTTAAAATATCCTTTGGTGTTAATATTAGGATGAGTATAGGAAGGATGTTTTAGGGATGATGTGGGTGAGAAATGTGATATGTAGCATAGATGAGAAATGAAATGTGTAATCAGTTTTAAGTTTTGGTGAATATATCTTAAATTAAGGTGGGTGAGTTGTATTATTTTTTTAGATATCGTATGTCTTAAGTGTTCGTAAACAGATTTAGTGTTCATAATGTTGATTGAGTAGTGTTTTGCATTATAGATTGTTATGGTATAAGTGTACATGATTTAGTGGTTTTGGTATAATGCTCATGCATTTTGTTGAAAATTTTGTCTTCATATGTCTTATGATTAACATTTATTTTGTGTGGGGGTCATAGAATTTGGGTAATCGCCATTGTTATAGTGTTCTTAGATATTGTAGGTACAACAGGTTGAAACAAAGGTAGGTTGGGTGTGACGTCACTGCCCGCCAAGTAAACACAGGTGGGAGTGTGACGTCATGGGAGGTGCCCCTATCTGTGAAGTCACTGGTCGTGGGGTGTGACGTCATGTGTTGATGGCAGTCAGGTGAGTGTACTTAGATATTGACAAATATGATACAGAGTTGGCGGGTTTGAAATTTTTTTTGTGAGAATGTTTATAAAAATGAGTGTTTTTGTGATCTTTAAGATTTTGGAAGTCATCTTATGGATTTTTTGTTGTTGTTGTTCTGAGGAAATGTTTGTAAAAATGTGAGTGCGTTGTGTGATCATAGTATTAGTGATCTTGGTTATAATGTTTTGAGGGAGGTGGTTGTGTATGTCTTAGTTATTTGTGATCTTAGTGTTTTTGATATGAGTGATGTCTATGAGCATAGTGGTTTTGTAGATGAGTATGTAGTTTGGTGGATGAGATGAAATTTCAGTTGATGAAATGTGTGTGTGATTGAGAATGTAATTTGGCGGTGAGTTAGAAATGTCAAATGTTATTTGGGAGTAATCAATGGAGTTTTTTTTATATAGTATTCAATGGCATTTTGGCAGTAATCAATGGTGTTTTCGCTAGTAATCAATGACGCATGAGTGTTTTTGGAGGTGTTCCAATGTAATTTTGGAAATGTTCTAATGTAATTTGGAAGTGATCATAGAATTTGGTAATCACTTTGGTTATAATGTTTTGTGGTGATGTGTATAAAAATTGAGTGTGTTATGTGAATTAGTGGTTTTGAGATGAGTGATCATAAAAAAATGTATTGAGGGAATGTTTGATGGTGTTTTGGGACTAATCAATGGTGATTTGGAAGTATTCAGTGGTGTTTTGGGGGAATTCAATGGTGTTTTGGGGGTATTCAAACGATGTTTGAGAGTTTTTTGGTGTTCAATGGTGTTTTGGGGTTATTTAATGATGTTTTGGGAGTATACAAAGGTGTTTTTGGGGTATTGAAAGGTATTTTGGTGGTGATCAAATGATGTGCAAGTGTGTTTTGAATGTGTTCAAATGATGTATGAGTGTGTTTTGAAGGTTAGTTTAGGTTAGATTAGATTAGTTAGGTTAGATTAGGTTAGTTTAGGTTAGGTTAGGTTGGGTTAGGATAAGTTAGGTAAAAATGTTATATGTTATGGTATTAATCAAATGGTGTTTTGGGAGTATACAAAGGTGTTTGATAGTGTTTTTGGAGGTGTTCAGTGGTGATTTGGTATTATTCAATGGTATTTTGGGGGTATTCAAATGATGTATGAGTGTGTTTTGAAAGTTAGGTTAGGTTAGATTAGTTTAGGTTAGGTTAGGATAGTTTAGGTAAGGTTAGGTGTTGTTAGGTTGGGTTAGGATAGATAGGATAGGTTAGGTTAGGATAGGTTAGTTAGTTAGGTTAGTTTAGGTTAAGTTAGGTGTTATGTTGGGTTAGGATAGGCGAGTGTGTTTTGAAGGTTAGGATAGGTTAGGTTAGTTTAGGTTAGGTTAGGTTTTGAGTGTATTCAGTGGTGTTTTGTTTAGGTTAGGTTAAGTTAGGTCTTGATAGGTTGGGTTAGGTTAGGATAGGTGAGTGTTTTGAAGGTTAGGATAGGTTAAGTTAGTTTATGTTAGGTTAGCTTAATGTTTTGAGTGTATTCAGTGGTGTTTTGGTTGTGTTCAATGGTGTTTTGGGTGCATTCAATGGTGTTTTGAGTGTATTCAGTGGTGTTTTGGTGGTATTCAGAAGTGTTTTGATAGTATTAAGAGTGGTTTGGTGGTCAATGGTGTTTTGTGATTTTGAAAGTGTGTTTTGTGTTAGGTTTATGTTCCTTTATTTTTGTGTTCATGTTATATCTGAGTTGGAGGTGAGTAGTGATCTTGGTTAGAGTGTTTTGAGGGAATGTTTTGAGGGAAAGTTTGATGGTGTTTTGGGAGTATTCAATGGTGATTTTGAGTGATTTGAGGATTTTGTTTTTGTAAAAATGTGATTATGTTATTTATGTCTTAGTTGGGTGTGTTCGTGATATGTCTTAGTTGGTGGTGATTGTGTTAGTTTTAGCAATGTGTCATGTCTTAGTTGGAGGTGTATGTCTTATGTCTTAGTTGGAAGTGTATGTCTTAGTTGTGATTATGCCATATATAGGTTTGTTGATGTCTCATGTGTTAGTTGAAGGTGTTCAAATGATGTATGAGAGTGTTTTGAAGGTTAAGTTAGATTAGGTTAAAATGTTATTTTGGTTAGGTTAGGTGTTGTTAGGTTGGGTTAGGTTAGGTTAAATGTTAATTGGAGTAGGATAGGTGTTGTTAGGTCAGGTTAGGTTAAATGTTAATTGGATTAGGATAGGTGTTGATAGGTTGGGTTAGGTTAGGTTAGGTTAGGTTAGGATAGTTTAGGTTAGGTTAGGTTAGGTTAGGTGTTGTATTAATATTGGTAGAATTACCGACAATATGTTAAGTAAAAGGACACAAATGCAACTAATGTGACATTTTATTGTGGCAACGTTTCGCTCTCCAGGAGCTTTGTCAAGCCGTTACAAACAATACATGGACACACAGGGTATATATATGCTCAGAGTGAGGTGTAATACTAGTGGTGGTGGTAGTATTAGAGATATAAGTTGTAGTAGTAGTAATACAATAAGGCAGAATAATCTGTTGGAGGTTGGATACAGGCCTTCTCTAATCCAACCTCCAACAGAAATATTTGTCTAACCTATTTTTGTGCTACCCAAATAATTGCTTACACCTTTTCCTCATGTGCAAGTTGATTATTCTACCTTATTGTATTACTACTACTACTATAACTTATGTCTCTATTACTACCACCACCACTAGTATTACACCTCACTCTGAGCATATATATACCCACTGTGTCCATGTATCGCTTGTAACGGCTTGACAAAGCTCCTGGAGAGCGAAACGTTCCCACAATAAAATGTCACATTAGTTGCATTTGTGTCCTTTTACATAACAGGTTAGGTGTTGTTAGGTTGGGTTAGGACATGTTAGGTTAGGTTTAATGTTATTTGGGTTAATAGGTTTGTTGATGTCTCATGTGTTAGTTGAAGGTGTTCAAATGATGCATGATAGTGATTTGAAGTTAAAGTTAGGTTAGGTTAAATGTTATTTGTAGGGTTTGATAGTGTTTTTGAAGGTGTTCAAATGATGTACAAGAGTGTTTTGGTGGTGTTCAAATGAGGTATAGGAGTATTTTTGATGGTGTTCAATGGTGATTTGGGAGAATTCAATGATAATTTGGGAGTATTAATTTGTGTTTTAGGGGGTATTCAAGGGTGTTTTGGTGGTGTTCAATGGTGTTTTGGGGGAATGTGTAAAAATGTGTGATGTTTTAGTGATCATAGTGGTTTTTAGATTAGTGTACTTAGATAATGGTTTTGTCATCTTAAAAAGTTGGTTATAGTGTTTTGAAGGAAAGTTTGGTGTTTTGGGAGTATTCAATAGTGATTTTGAGGGGTATTTTTTGAAGGTGTTCAAATGTTTGAGAGTGTTTTGAAGGTGATCAAATGATGTATTAGAGTGTTTTGGTGGTGTTCAATGGTGTTTTTGGGGAATGTGTGGTGTTTTAGTGATCATAGTGGTTTTGAGTTGAGTGATCTCAGTAATAGTGTTCTCGGTTAGTGTGTTTTGAGGGAATGTGTATAAAATGTGTGATCTGTGATTTTGTGTATGTACTCACCTAGTTGTGGTTGCAGGGGTCGAGACATAGCTCCTGGCCCCGCCTCTTCACTGGCCGCTACTGGGTCACTCTCCCTGCGCCATGTGCTTTATCATACCTCTTCTTAAAGCTATTCAAATTCAAATTCTTTATTTCATGTAATACAAGGTGGGGGGTACTTATAGTTATACATTAAAGTTGATATTACAAGATGGCCAATAATATGCCTAGGTATGCCTAGGCTTTTCAGGCAGTCTTATGATAGGTCTTACTCAATAGCTATACAATGGATATACAGATTGTAAGGTTAGGTTTACAAAATTTAGGTACTGGAATTTAAACATCGAGAATTTAACAATTAGTATAAAAAGTTAGCAATTAGTTTATATATTAATGATAAAGGTGATATATTGGCATAATATAGATTCTATATTGGAGTATCTTAGGCAAACTTATGACTAGCTTAAGTATTATGGAGCAATAGTTGTATTAGAATTTTGGTTAGAACTGTGCAAATTAAGGGGAATCACAGATATCAATAAGTGTATTTTGCTGTGGTTAGTAATGTGCAAATTAAGGGGAATCACAGATATCAATAAGTGTATTTTGCTGTGGATATGTGCAAGATAAAGTAGTTTTCGTATGGTTAGCTACCGGTTGGGTGCGTAAGTGAGATAAGATGTTTTTTAACGGTGCTTTTGAAAATGGAGGTTGTCTGCAGTTCTAGAGTTTTCAGGCAGGGAGTTCCAGATTTTAGGCCCTTTTATGCGCATTGAATTTTTGTATAGATTTAGTCGGACACGGGAATGTCAAAGAGATGTTTATGTCTGGTATTATGTCTATGGGTCCTGTCACAACTGTCAAGAAAGTGTTTTAGCTCAGGGTTAAAGTTGGAATTAATGGTTCTATAAATGTAGATAGCAGAGTAGTAAGTATGGATATTCTGAACAGTGAGTAGGTTTAGGTCTTTGAAGAGTGGGGGGGGGTGTGCTGCCTAGCGTTGGATTGCGTGATAATTCTACTGCGGCTTTTGTTGGGTTATTATTGGCTTTAGGGGGTAATTGCTGTTGATCCCCATGCACAAATGGCATATGTGAGGTAGGGATAGATGAGTGAGTAGTATAGTGTGAGTAGGGCTGATTGTGGTACATAATACCGTATCTTAGAGAGGATCCCCACAGTTTTGGACACTTTCTTTGTTATGTGTTGGATATGGGTGCTGAATTTCAGGCTGCTGTCAAGGTGAAGGCCCAGGAACTTGCCCTCGTTATGTCTAGCAATAGGTGTAGAGTTGATCTTAATGTTTAATTGTGGATCATCTGTTCTGTTGCCAAACATAATATACAAGGTCTTATTAGTGTTGAGTGCAAGTTTATTGGCAGTCATCCATGTTGATATTTTTATTAATTCGTCGTTAACAATGGTGTTAAGCGTGGCAAGGTTTGTGTGGGAGATGACATAAGTTGTGTCGTCAGCAAAGAGTATTGGTTTCAAGTGTTGTGATACATTGGGAAGATCATTGATGTATAAGAGGAAGAGCAGGGGACCAAGGACACTTCCCTGCGGTACGCCGGTGTCTAGTGGTAGTGTCGTGGAGGATGTGTCTTTAATAGTGACATACTGGTACCTATTAGTGAGGTAGGATTTGAAGTATGCTAGTGCATGACCTCTTATTCCATAGTGGTCAAGTTTGTGGAGTAGGATGCCGTGGTTTACTGTGTCAAAAGCTTTCCTTAAGTCAATAAAAAGTCCTAGTGGATATTCCTTATTTTCAAGTGCTGTGTAAAGCAGGTCTATCATTTTTACTATTGCATCGTTAGTGCTTTTATTTTTCCTGAAGCCAAATTGGCAGGGGTTGAGTATGCTTTGTGAATGGAACTTGCCTCCACTACATCACTTCCTAAACTATTCCACTTCCCGACCACTCTGTGACTGAAGAAATACTTCCTAACATCCCTGTGATTCATCTGAGTCTTCAACTTCCAACTGTGTCCCCTTGTTGCTGTGTCCCATCTTTGGAACATTCTGTCTCTATCAACCTTGTTAATTCCTCTCAGTATCTTATATGTCGTTATCATGTGTCCCCTATCTCTCCTGTCCTCCAGTGTCGTCAGGTCGATTTCCCTTAACCTCTCCTCGTAGGACATACCCCTTAGCTCCGGGACTAGTCTTGTTGCAAACCTTTGCACTTTCTCTAGTTTCTTTACGTGCTTGGCTAGATGTGGGTTCCAAACTGGTGCTGCATACTCCAGTATGGGCCTAACGTACACAGTGTACAGGGTCCTGAACGATTCTTTATTAAGATGTCAAAATGCTGTTCTTAGGTTTGCTAGGCGCCCGTATGCTGCAGCAGTTATTTGGTTGATGTGCGCCTCAGGAGATGTGCCTGGTGTTATACTCACCCCAAGATCTTTTTCCTTGATTGAAGTTTGTAGTCTCTGGCCCCTAGACTACTCCGCTGCGGTCTTCTTTGCCCTTCCCCAATCTTCATGACTTTGCACTTGGTTGGGTTGAACTCCAGGAGCCAATTGCTGGACCAGGCTTGCAGCCTATCCAGATCCCTTTGTAGTTCTGCCTGGTCCTCTTCCGATTGAATTCTTCTCATCAGCTTCACATCATCTGCAAACAGGGACACTTCGAAGTCTATTCCTTCCGTCATGTCGTTCACAAACACCAGAAACAGCACCGGTCCTAGGACTGACCCTGTGGCACCCACTCGTCACCGGCGCCCACTCTGACACCTCGCCACGAACCATGACTCGCTGCTGTCTTCCTGACAGGTATTCCCTGATGCATTGTAGTGCCTTCCCTGTTATCCCTGCCTGGTCCTCCAGCTTCTGCACTAATCTCTTGTGTGGGACTGTGTCAAACGCCTTCTTACAGTCCAAGAATATGCAATCTACCCACCCCTCTCTCTCTTGTCTTACTGCTGTCACCCTGTCATAGAACTCCAGTAGGTTTGTGACACAGGATTTCCCGTCCTGAAACCGTGTTGGCCTTCGTTGATAAGCTCATTACTTTCTAGGTGTTCCACCACTCTTCTCCTGATTATCTTCTCCATGACCTTGCATACTATCATGTCAGTGACACTGGTCTGTAGTTTAGTGCTACGTTCCTGTCTCAATATTTAAAAATTGGAACTACATTTGCTGTCTTCCATACCTCTGGTAGTTGCCCTGTTTCGATAGATGTGTTGAAGATCATTGTTAGGGGTACACATAGCTCCTCTGCTCCCTCTCTCAGGACCCATGGAGAGATGTTATCCGGCCCCATCGCCTTTGAGGTATCTAGCTCGCTTAGCAGCCTCTTCACTTCCTCCTTAGTTTGGTGTGTGTTTGTGTGTGTGTTATGAGTGAGATGAGGTATGTTGGTGGTGGTAGTGAGGTCACACACTTTAGTTCTTTTAAATTATCGATAACTTCCCCTTATTAAGTTAAAAGAATTAAAAATGAATGACCTCACACCTCCTCGCTTGCCGCCGTCTGGAGATATAGATGTTGTGGTGGGCGTCAGTAAGCAGTACCTTGTATGTGTGAATACACATTGTGGAGGAACTCCCAATACCTTGGATGGGGGTTATGAGCGAAAAAAATGTTAGTGGATATTAAAACGTTTGAAAATTTGGATGTGACGTTTTGATGAATTAGTAAAAAATTTAAAGGAGTGGAAATTGTGAGTTGTTTTCAGATGGGGGGGAGGATAGTTGTGGAGATGGTGTGGGGTGAGTTATTACCATTTTTCCTAGGCATGTCGATTTGACAGGCCTGTTGATGTATGTGTGTGAGTGGTGTGTGTGTAGGAAACACTCGAAATGTTTCCGCCGTCGGAATAGAACCCGGCCCCGTGCGTTGGAGAGCTCCACTGCCACCGGCTGTGTGTGTGTGTGTGTGTGTGTGTGTGTGTGTGTGTGTGTGTGTGTGTGTGAGTGTGTGAGCGTAAATTTTAATGAAATTAAAGGTATTGTGAATATTTTAAAAGAAAATATAGAAGTGAAAAGATGTTGAATAGAGATGGTAATGTGAACTCCCATGACGTCACACACTTTTAATTCATTCAATGTAATAAGGGGAAGATACCTGCTCAATCCTGTTAGGATGGGCGTGACGTCATGAGTGAGTTGGCAAGAGTCGCCACAAAAATATAATCTGAATATTTATTTTACTATAAATAAGGATTATTAACAATGTATGACTAATCATATTAATTGAAATATATGATGGAATAATATATATGCTTTTGAAGAAATCCCATGTAATGAAATAATAAAAATGTTATTCAATGAGTGATAGATCTTATGTCGAATTTAGAAAATAAGTAATTGGCAACTTAAATCGAGGATTTTAAAAAGGGTTTCCTGAGAGAGTAATCATTTCAGTATTGTCTTTCGTCGTAGCATCAAGTAGATTCATATTGTGAATTTCTCAAGAAGTTGAATATAGGTGTGTAATGGGAGTATTGGTGTGTTTTACGAATGTGAAATGTTGTGGGATATGAGTGAAAAAATGTTAGTGGATATTAAAACGTCTGAAAATTTGTTGTATTACGAAAAATTGTGTGAATAATTAAACAAAAATGAAAAGTATATGTAGAGCAAAGTGCTGAAAATTTGTGTTATCCTGAGTTGTAGCGTGTGTGAGTGAGGTGCAGGGGAAGAGTGAGGTGCAGGGGAGGTTCAGGTGAAAGGGAAGAGTGAGGTGCAGGGGAGGTTCAGGTGAAGGGGAAGAGTGAGGTGCAGGGAAGGTTCAGGTGAAGGGGAAGAGTGAGGTGCAGGGGAGGTTCAGGTTAAGGGGAAGAGTGAGGTGCAGGGGAGGTTCAGGTGAAAGGGAAGAGTGAGGTGCAGGGGAGGTTCAGGTGAAGGAGTGTGAGGTGGCTTGTACATGGTAGAATAGTGAATTTGTGACTTAGTAGTTTGTTGTGCCTTGTCTTGCCTTGGTGTGTGAGAGAGATCTTAGATAATGGTAATCATCGAGTTGGTGAACATGAAACATGTGTAATGTTTTTCCTATGTTGATTTTAATCAATGACTTGTGTTATCCGAAACGTGGAAAATTGTATCTTTTTATTGTTACCCAAAATGGGGGAATTTGTTGAACTTGAAACCTGTATGGGAATTTCTTTTGTTACCTGAAAAAATTGTTAATGTAAGACTGGAACTTTTTATTCTGTTACCCAAAAACATGGAAAATGTATATTTATTTTAGTATTATCCGTATGGGGACTTTTTATTATATCAGAAATTTGTTGTATTGAAATGTATAATAAATAAATGCTGAAAACAAAAATGTGTATTAATGTTATTCTGTTTTAACTTGTAATATTAACTCATTTAACTTAAAGGGGAAATAATATTGCCGCATAGGGGTTACCAATCTTGATTAATTATTCAAAAATTTTTATGTATTACTGATATCGAGAAAATTTATATGTATTACTGATATCGAGAAATTATAAGGAGTATCCCATAGGGATCTTCAAAAATGAAATTAGAAAAAAATCGAAAATTTGAAAAAAAAATTGAAAATTCGAAAAAAAATTGAAAATTCGAAAAAAATTAAAATTTGAAAAAAATGAAAATTTGAAAAAATTGAAAATTCGAAAAAAATGAAAATTCGAAAAAAAATGAAAATTCGAAAAAAATTGACAATTTGAAAAAAAAAATTGGAAAAAAAATTGAAAAAAAAATTGAAAAAGAAAAAAAAATGGAAAAAATGGTAATCAACACCTAGGTGCAAAAATTTTCCCACCTCAATTTCACACCTAGGTGTGACCGCTGCCATTTTGAGCCATACAGATGCTTTCCCTACTACTGTCAGGAGTCATTCACAACACTGTGTACGTCAGGCCCATATTGAAGTATGCAGCACCAGTATGGAACCCACACCTGGTCAAGAATATCAAGAATACAGAAAGTGCAAAAGTTTGCAGTAAGACTAGTCCCGGAGCGAAGGGGTGTATCCTACGAGGAGAGGTTAAGGGAACTTAACCTGACCACACTGGAAGACAGGAGGGGTAGGGGGAACTTGATAACAACGTATAAAATACTGAGAGGAATTAACAAAGTGGACAGAGACAGAATGATTCAGAGATTGACAGGTGACTCAGAGGCAAAAGCGGAAGATTTTCTTCCACTTTAGCATCGTTTGGAAGTGAAACAATTTGGAGAGTGATGAAGCGGAGGCAGGATCCATACATAGTTTCCAAAACAGTGAGTGGACCTAGTAACGATTAGCAAACAGGCTGGGCCAGGAGCTGTGAATCGACCCCTACAGCCTCATATCGGTGAGTACACGCACATGCACGCAGGCGGACAAACACACTCTCCCCTTCATTCCTTATCTCTTCTTCCCTCTCGTTGCCCCCCCTTCCTCCCTCCTCTATCTCTCTCCCTCTCTCTCGTACTTCACAACACTTCACCTCCCAGTATTCTCTCCCCCATATACTTTCTTCATCTTAGTCCTTCTACTCCTTGCAATCTGCAGTTCTGTTATTTCTTCCAGTGTTTTTCCTCGGGTCTCGGGTATGGTAACAACCACAACAACAGAGAGGAAGACGCTACAGCCAGATGAAATCCAAAACGCCCCATAACTTCCAAACTCTGACACTATGTAAGGGAACGACTGTAAGGCTGTGAATGCCCCAATGAAAAACAATGTGTATAAAATTGGCACAACAGTAGAACGAACGGAACTGGGAAACAGTTCACTTCGAAGTAAATTTACAATTGGAGATATAGTGAAAAACGAATATATTGATAAACAGACGACTGGTAGCCAGTTTTGATCATGGAAACGTCTGTCGTGAACTTGGTCAAAGAAGTATACACCAAGTACAATCATACATAAGCTACATATAATGCAAGACGTTGCAAATAATGGTTTGCGATCGATGCGGTCAATTATACTTATGTAAAAGAACGATCCTATGACCCGAATAATTCCTATTAAAACTGCACATAAATATGAACTTATGTTAATATCTGCATTATTTATAATGACCACAATGTATGTTGGCACCACCATTATTCCATTGAAGTGCATGAAAAAAAGAACTAAAGACATGATAATAAGATATCTTAATATTAATGGAGTTCTAATTTGTCGCAACTGGTCTGAAATATTACTACCACCATTAGTCGTCTTCTCAAGATCATCTCTAATGTCTTTCATTTCTTTGTGGACATCATAGTTTGGTCCCCGAAAGAAGGTCAAGGATGTGTGAGCTCTGTCAATGTAGCCTTGTGTGGCCAGCCAGCGAGGGGAGTTGGGTAAATACAGCAGACCAACAAAAGGAATTACAGTGTTGACAAAACCACATGTTAATGCTACTTTCCGCCAAGTCAGGTTTGAACAGCCCAGAACATATGCCAGAAGAATGCCCATCTGACGCGAGAGATCAAGAGTAGACATTAGTCGCCCTCTTATTTTACTGTGCGAAAGCTCTGCCACATAAGTCGAGGAGGAATTTGATATGAAGCTCATCGTGATGCCTTGGAAGACACGAACTAGCAGGACGACCCAGTTTGTGGGTGCTGTGGCCAAGATAATCCAGCTGGCGAGGGATAAGGGAAGAGATATCAGGAGTGTCACTCTCTGGCCCAACCTCACCATCGGTACACTGACAGTCAATGATCCCAGCAAGGCTCCCAGAAACATCAAGCTACCTGAAATAAAACAGTAGGTTTTTTTTGTCTGTCTAAAAATAATATATTTAGTGTTGAGTTCGACAACAAAAAGTACATGTTAAAATTTTTTAGTTTATAGTTTGAAACAGAAAAATATTTTTCATGATCTTAATATCACTGAAGAAGTTCATGAGGAACATATGCAAAAAAATATTTGTTAAAACATACGAATGCCAGACTGTTTATTGCACCATCGTGAGTACGAAGAGTACAAGCAGTGAAAATAATTATTATATTACTGAAACATAACACCATTAATCTGATGAATAAGATTCTCATGCAGTAACCTTTTTGCATAAGAACATAAGTTAGAGTTAGATGTAGATTAATTAGCCTAGCATTTCCATAACTTTACAACACAGTGTCACAGCCGTGGGCAGCTCACAACCTACCCACGCCAGAATCTTGTCATGTATATGTACACTTAAAAGGTAAACATACACAGTCCCCACTAACTAAGCTGGGTGGTTTGGGGCTCATGTACGTTATTTAGTGGTGTTCCACGTAGAAGGACCCACACTTTGCTGAAGTCTTCAAGAGACCGGAAATACACCTACACCCGGAGCACACAAACTGTCCTTGTCTAGATAAAGGTAAGAAATCCTATGTAATCCAGGGATATGATGGCAGGTTCTTGGATTGGATTTAAATAATGACCTGACTGGATAATTAGCTAACCAGTCAACACACACACACCTATGAATCGACCCCTGCAACCACAACTAGGTGAGTACAACTAGGTGAGTACACACACACACACACACACGCGCGTACACACACACGGCCAGGAGCTGAGTCTCGACCCCTGCAACCACAATTAGGTGAGTACAAGTTGAGCTCCTCACATACCTCTTGATCGATACTTGTGAGTTCCCCATCTTCTCTCCTCAGTCTTATCACCTGGTCCTTGACTGTTGTCTTCCTTCTGATGTGACTGTACATCAGTTTCTTTTCGGACTTAACTTTCGATGCTATGTCATTTTCGTACTGTTAATGGGCCTCCCTCCGTACCTGTACATACTTGTTTCTAGCTCTTCTACTAGAACCCAAGTAAACAAACGAGTATGCACAGGTACGGAGGGAGGCCCAGAAACAGTACGAAACGACATAACATCGAAAGTTAAGTCCGACCCAAAACTGATGTACAGTCACATCAGAAGGAAGACAACAGTTAAAGACCAGGTGATAAGGCTGAGGAGAGAAGATGGGGAACTCACAAGTAACGATCAAGAGGTATGTGAGGAGCTTAACTTGAGGTTTAAGGAAGTATTCACAGTGGAGGGAGGAAGGCAGCTGGGTAGACAGGACGGGGTGCGTCAACAACAAGGGATGTATCAAGTGCTAGAGGGCATACACACAACTGAGGAGGAGGTGAAGCAGTTACTCAGTGACCTTGATACCTCAAAGGCGATGGGTCCAGACAATATCTCCCCGTGGGTTCTTCGGGTAGGAGCTGAGGTACTGAGTGTGCCACTTACCATAATATTCAACACATCCCTTGAAACTGTGCAGCTACCTGAGGTATGGAAGAAGGCCAACGTAGTCCCCATCTTTAAAAAAGGAGACAGAAAAGAGGCACTAAACTATAGACCAGTGTCAATTACGTGTATAGTGTGCAAAGTCCTGGAGAAAATCATCAGGAAAAGAATGGTGGAGCACCTCGAGCTGAACAGGATAATAAACACCAGACAGCACGGATTCCGGGAAGGCAAATCCTGTGTAACAAACCTCCTAGAGTTCTATGAAAAAGTAACAGAGGTAAGGCAAGAGAGAGTAGGGTGGGTTGATTGCATTTTCCTGGACTGCAGGAAGGCCTTCGACAGTTCCTCACATGAGATTAGTAAAGAAGTTGGAAGAACAAGCATGTATAACAGGAAGGGCACTGGAATGGACCAGGGAATACCTCACAGGGAGGCAACAACGGGTCATGATGCGTGATGACGTCATAGGCGCCTGTGACGAGCGGTGTACCGCAGGGGTCAGTCCAAGGTCCAGTGTTATTCTTGGTATATGTAAATGACATTACGGACGGGATAGACTCAGAAGTGTCTCTGTTCGCAGATGCTGTGAAATTAATGAAGAGAAACACATCGGAAGAGGAACAAGCAGGACTTCAAACAGACCTGGACAAGCTTGACATCTGGTCTAGCAACTGGCTTCTCGAATTCAATCCCACCAAATGCAAAGTCATGAAGATCGGAGAAGGGCAAAGAAGACCGCTGACAGAGTACAGGCTAGGCGGACAAAGGCTACAAACCTCGGCAAAGGAGAAAGACCTTGGGGTGAGTATAACGCCAAGCACGTCTCCTGAGGCACACATCAACCAGATAACTGCGGCAGCATATGGGCGACTGGCAAACCTAAGATTAGCGTTCCATTACCTTAACAAGGAATCGTTCAAGACACTGTACACCATGTATGTCAGGCCCATACTAGAATATGCAGCACCAGTCTGGAACCCACACCTGGTCAAGCACGTCAAGAAACTAGAGAAAATGCAAAGGTTTGCGACAAGGTTAGTTCCACAACTCAGGGGTCTGTCCTATGAAGAAAGGTTGAGGGAAATAGGACTAACAACACTGGAGGAAAGAAGGGTCAGAGGAGACATGATAACGACATACAAAATACTGCGGGGAATCGACAAGGTAGACAGTGACAGGATGTTCCAGAGAGGGAACACAGAAACAAGGGGACACAACTGGAAGCTGAAGACTCAGATGAGTCAAAGGGATGTTAGGAAGCATTTCTTCAGCCACAGAGTAGTCAGGAAGTGGAATAGTGTAGAGAAAGATATTGTGGTTGCAGGAACCATACATAGTTTTAACACAATGTATGATAAAGCTCATGGAGCAGGGAGAGCAGAGACCCAGTAGCGGACAGCGAAGAGGCTGGGCCAGGAGTTGAGTCTCGACCCCTGCAACCACAATTAGGTGAGTGAGTACACACACACACACACACACAAACACACACACACAAATCTTCAACACATCCATTGAAATGGGCAACTACCTGAGGTGTGGAAGATGGCAAATGAAGTCCCAATTTTTAAGAAAGGAGACAGACACGAGGCATTAAATTACAGACCTGTGTCACTGACGTGTATAGTATGCAAAGTCATGGAGAAGATCATCAGGAGGAGAGTGGTGGAGCACCTAGAAAGACACAAGCTTATAAACGACAACCAGCACGGTTTCACGGAAGGAAAATCCTGTGTCACAAACCTACTGGAGTTTTATGACAAGGTAACAGAAGTAAGACACGAGAGAGAGGGGTGGATAGACTGCATTTTCTTGGATTGTAAGAAGGCATTCGACACACTTCCTCACAAGAGGTTAATGCAAAAGCTAGAGGATCAGGCACACATAACAGGAAAGGCACTGCAATGGATCAGAGAACATCTGAAAGGGAGGAAACAACGAGTCATGGTACGTGACGAGGTGTCAGATTGGGCACCTGTGACGAGTGGGGTTCCACAAGGGTCAGTCCTAGAACCTGTACTGTTTTTGGCATATGTGAATGACATAACGGAAGGGATAGACTCAGAAGTGTCCCTGTTTGCAGATGATGTGAAGTTAATGAGAAGAATTAAATCAGTTAAGGATCAGGCAGGACTACAAAGAGACCTAGACAGGCTACAAGCCTGGTCCAGTAAATGGCTTCTTGAATTTAACCCTGCCAAATGTAAAGTCATTAATATCGGGGAAGGGCAAAGAAGACCGCAGACAGAGTATAGTCTAGGTGGCCAAAGACTGCAAATCTCACTCAAGGAAAAAGATCTTGGGGTGAGTATAATACCGAGCACATCTCCTGAGGCACACATCAATCAGATAACTGCTGCAGCATACGGGCAGCTGGTAAACCTAAGAATAGCATTCCAATACCTCACTAAGGAATCGTTCAAGACTCTCTACACCATATACGTCAGGCCCATACTGGAGTATGCAGCACCAGTTTGGAACCCACACCTGGTCAAGCACGTCAAGAAACTAGAGAAAGTGCAAAGGTTTGCAACAAGACTAGTCCTAGGGCTAAGGGGATTGTCCTACGAAGAAAGGTTAAGGGAAATCGGCCTGACGACACTAGAGGACAGGAGGGTTAGGGAAGACATGATAACGACATATAAAATACTGCGAGGAATAGATAAGGTGGACAGAGACAAGATGTTCCAGAGAGGGGACACAGAAACAAGGAGTCACCATTGGAAGTTGAAGAATCTTATGAGTCAAAGAGATGTTAGGAAGTATTTTTTCAGTCATAGAGTTGTCAGGAAGTGGAATAGCCTAGTAAGTGACGTAGTGGAGGAAGGAACCATACATAGTTTTAAGACGAGGTTTGATAAAGCTCATGGAGCAGGGAGAGAGAGGACCTAGTAGCAATCAGTGAAGAGCTGGGCCAGGAGCTATGAATCGACCCCTGCAACCACAAATAGGTGAGTACACACACACACTCTCCTCTTCATTTTTCTTCCCCTCCTCCCCCTCTCCCCCTTGCTTATCCATCAGTTGCTTGTACCCTTAATCTCTCTTCCCCTCTGCCACCGTCCCCCCATCCCACTCTATATCGTTCTCCCCCCTCCCTACCTCCCTCCCCCTTTCCCCCCTACAAACACCCACCATCACACCAACACGCACCCACCCCTGAAAATACATAAGTTCTTTCAGTGGTAAAAAAAAGATGGGTTACCAAGGAACAAGGCGGAGAACAAGGAGTCTGGTGTATAACAAAAAAGGCA
Source organism: Cherax destructor (assembly GCA_009830355.1). NCBI lineage: Eukaryota > Metazoa > Arthropoda > Malacostraca > Decapoda > Parastacidae > Cherax > Cherax destructor. The sequence goes on along the minus strand of WNWK01035852.1, from coordinate 2,719 downwards.
CAATACCGTGACTGGAACAATACACACACAATCCGCACATATAAAAAGAGAGGAGCTTACGACGACGTTTCGGTCCGACTTGGACCGAAAATGGGAGGAAGAGTGGGGAAGGAAGCTAGAAGAGCTTGGCAAGAAAATGGAGGATAAGATAGCTCCACAGAGCAGGAAATGGGAGCTACACGGCAAAGCAGCAGAAGATAAGATACAGTGCTTAGAAGAGGAACTGAAAAACCTGAAACAGCCTAAAGAACCAAAGGGCAGCACAGCTATGACATCAGGGATTCCTATATCAGTTACAGACGAGGGGCCTGTAGGGAGCAAACGAACTATACTGTATGCAAAGGTCCTATCAGACCTATGTGGGGCCCAGGACATGACAAGGAGCCCATTAAGAACAAATGAGGGGTCTGAAGGCAGTGAGGGAGCTATGCTCTATAAAGAGATTCTAGACAACTGCAACGGCCAGGAACAGCTGAGCAAGACAGACAGACCACTGTGCATAGGGGCTTTGGCCAGGGAAGAAATCGAAGGCAGAAACACTTTAATGGAAGGAGCTAAAACATCTCAGAGGATGCAAAGGGGAATACAGTGGGCTCCAGGAAGCCAAAGGGAAAATCTATGATAAAATAAACTGGAGAAAAAAGCGATTGAAGGCATCATGAGAGCAATAGGCGAGGACGACATGACCCAGGTGACAAATTTTCGGAGAACTGGGTGGTTTTCAAGTGGAAGAAAACGGCCTGTCAAGGTAATCTTCAAGGCAGAATCAGCTTTACAAGGATCCTGCAGGAGAAACTACAACTGAGGGACAAACCTGAGTACAGGAGAGTGTACCTCGATCGAGACAGAACACAAGAGGAAAGGATGATACTGAAAGAGAGTGTACAAAGACGAAAGGAGGAATGAGAGGCAATGATGAAGATAAGCAGAACCCAAACCCAGGTGAAAGAGCAAAATCACCACCCAGAAACACCCGCAGAAGGACTCGAACTATGACAACCCCAAAGCAACTGAACACTCCAAACCAAAACCCACACAGTGGTCCCTCTGTCCCCAGCCCCCTCATCACAAACACCATCCCTACAGCAATATCCTATGGGTGCTCTTCCCCCACCCACCTCATCACAAACCCCACCCCACCACAGCCCCCCATAAGATTTCAAGATAAGATAAGATTTCATCGGATTTTTAACCCCGGAGGGTTAGCCACCCAGGATAACCCAAGAAAGTCAGTGCGTCATCAAGGACTGTCTGTCTTATTTCCATTGGGGTCCTTAATCTTGTCCCCCAGGATGCGACCCACACCAGTCGACTAACAACCCAGGTACCTATTTGCTGCTAGGTGAACATGACAACAGGTGTAAGGAAACACGTCAAAATGTTTCCACCCGCCGGGAATCGAACCCGGGCCCTCCGTGTGTGAAGCGAGAGCTCTAGCCACCGGACCACCGCCAGGGCTCCCACTCCCCCAAACCCATCATTCTCCCAGGACCACAGTTTTAGAAAAGAAATTGAAGGTTTGGTACACGAACATGGATGGAATAACGAATAAATATGAGGAGTGGCATGAAAGAATCAATGAAAAGTCCCCAGACATCATAACAGTCACAGAAATGAAACTCACCGAGACAATAACAGTTGCAATCTTTCCATGGGGATAACAGATCCAGAGGAAAGATAAAAGGAGCAGAGGGGGAGGAGGGTTTGCACTGCTTATAAAAACCGATGGGCATTTGAGGAAATGTAAGGCATGGACGAGTTTGGAGAAAGGGATTACATAGTAGGTACAATTCAGTCTGGGGAACATAAAGTAGTCATTGCAGTGATGTATAACCAACCACAGAACTGCAGGAGGCCAACACACACACACACACACACACACACACACACACACACACACACAAACACACACAACACACACACACACACACACAAAACTAACACACAGAGGAGGAAGAAGGAAATTGTATAATAGGAACACTTCAGTCCGGAGGTCCAAAGGTGATAATTGCAGTGATGTATAACCCACCACAGAACAGCAGGAGGCCCAGGCAAGAGTATGATGAGAGTAATAGAGCGGTGGTTGACACACTGGCCGAATTGGCCAGAAGGGCTCTTGCAAGCAGGGCGAAGCTGCTGATCATGGGTGACTTCAACCATAAGGAAATCGATTGGGAGAACTTAGAACCACATGGGGGCCAAGAAACATGGAGGGCTAAAATGATGGAGGTGGTACTGGAAAATCTCATGTACCAACATGTAAGGGACACTACCAGAGAGGAGAGGACGAACCAGCGAGACTGGACCTAGTACTCACCCTGAGTAGCGCAGATATTGAGGACATCACACATGAAAGCCACCTTGGGGCCAGTGATCATATGGTTCTAAGCTTCGACTACATAGTAGAGTTACAAGTGGAGGGGGAAGCAGGAAGGGCTGCAAGAATGAAGCCAAACTATAAGAAAGGTGACTACGTGGGCATGAAGAACTTCCTGCACGGAGTTCAGTGGGACAGAGAGCTGGCAGGGAAGTCGGTAAACGAGATGATGGAATATATGACAACAATTTGCAAGGAAGCTGAGGAGAGGTTTATACTCAAGGGTAACAGAAAAAGTGAAAAAGCCAGGATGAGCCCATGGTTCACCCAAAGGTGCAGGGAAGCCAAAACCAAGTGTGCCAGGGAATGGAAGAAGTATAGAAGGCAAAGGACCCTGGAGAA
>WNWK01035851.1:0-19522 GCA_009830355.1 Cherax destructor | reverse complement strand
ACAGGTCAGCCTAGAGAGGGGGTTAGTTTTGGGAATACATAAACCTGGAGAGAGAGAGTTAGGGGGGACATAAAGATCAGCCTGGAAAGAGAGATAATGGACATGACAGGTCAGCCGGGAGATAAAGTTAGTACGGGATATGATAGGTCAGCCTAGAGAGAGAAAAGAGTTATTTTTGGGGACATGACGGGTCAACCTAGAGGGAGAGTTAGTATTGGACATGACAGGTCAACCTAGAGGGAAAAAACTTATTTTTGGGGACATGACAGGTCAACCAGGGGGAGAGAGATTATTTTTGGGGACATGACAGGTCAACCTAGGGGGAAAAATTATTTTGGGGAATGACAAGTCATTGAGGGGGTTAGTTTTGGGACAACGGGTCAGCCTAGAGAGGGGTTAGTTTTGGGACATGACACCCTCCCGGAGAGAGAGGGGGGTTTTGGGGACATGACAGGTTAGCCTGGGAGAGAGGGGAATTTTTGGGACAGACAGGTCGGCGTAGAGAGAGAGAGAGAGAGAGGGGGAGAGAGAGAGAGAGAGAGAGAGAGAGAGAGGGGAGAGGGGGGGGGTTAGTATTTCATGACAGGTCAGCCTAGAAAAGTTATTTTTGGGGACATGACAGCGTCTAGAAAAAAGGGTTTTTTTGGGACATGACGGGCCGCCCAGGGAAAAAAAAAAAAAAAAATTTAGTTTTACATGACATCAGCCTAGAAGAGGGGGGTTTTGGGGACCCCGGACGGGGGTTCAGCTAGAGAGAGAGAGAGAGAGAGAGAGAGAGAGAGAGAGAGAGAGAGAGAGAGAGAGAGAGAGAGAGAGAGAGAGAGAGAGGGAGTTAGTATTGGACACAACAGGTCAGTCTAGAGAGAGAGTTTGTATTGGACATGAGAGGTAAGTCTAGAGAGAGAGTTAGTATTGGACATGACAAGTCAGCCTAGAAAGTTAGTATTGGGCATGACAGATCAGCCTAGAGAGAGAGTTAGTATTGGACATGACAGGTCAGTCTAGAGAGAGAGAGTTAGTATTGGACATGATAGGTCAGCCTAGAGAGAGAGAGTTAGTATTCGACATGACAGGTCAGCCTGGAGGGAGAGAGAGTTAGTATTGGACATGACAGGTCAGTCTGGAGGGAGAGAGAGTTAGTATTGGACATGACAGGTGTTGCATGCAAAGAGTATGTAACCTTTATTTGGAGCATGTTAAACACACCCACATAGGCTCCTCTCCAACCAGCGAACCATCGTTAAGGGTTTGGTGATGGGGCCCCATCATCAAATCAACGACTCGGTTCAGCCAATTGAAATGCGAGTTTAACAATGACAAAGGTGACGTGGATACCACTCATCGTTTGTCATTGGAATTCCTTGCATAGAGCTGGTTGTGGAAAGTTGTCTGTTTTTTGGCTGCTGTTTAGCCTAGACAACTGTACATATGTGTAAAAAGCCCTTTTCTATTTACTTGGTGAAGGAAAAGACAAAAGTCTTATATATTCATAACTGCTTGGTGAAGGAAATACAAATTCAAAGCATTTTCTACTGTGTTTCTTTGCTCCAAGCTCCCTTTTACACTTAGGTTAACAGGCCATTGAACCTGAGGTTGTAATATGGGGGCCTGTCCAGGAGCTGAATTTGGAGACTTAGAGCAGGAGTTGAGCCTAGAGTTGAAGTTCGTGCAGGAGCTAGTCTTGTATCTAGATAGCTTGCTATCTGGCATTGCTTACGCTTTGCCAACGCTTCACAAATTTTGTGTGTCATCTTTGCATTCGCTTCGCTATGGTCAGCCTGCTATTGTAAGTATTCTGCAATTTGGTTTGTTATTGTGTGTCACCCTTGCTATTGTGTGTGTGCATATTGGCTTTGCTATTGTGTGTCAGCTCTGCTATCATATGAGTATACTGCAATTCGTACCGTGCATAGCGCTACAGCGTGTTAAGTTGGGGGTTAATGCCACCTATTTGAGTCAGACGGTTAGTGTCTGAGTTAACTCTACTAAAGTTGCCCAAACTCTCTCTACAGCGTTGTTGGCGTATCACTCGTTCAATTGGTGTTGAATACCAGCGTACCCTTACTGCTGCGCAGCTGCGTGATATTATAAGGAGTAAACTACAAACTGAAACTATGACAGATCAGTCTCATGTTTCTCCCTCTACAGGAGCTGTTAACCGTAAGTCACCATTAAGGTTTCTACAAAATGGGAGAGACAAAACTCCTGAGCAAAACCAGCAAGTCACAGGTGTGGGGTTATCCACAGGTGAGTCTGGTTCATTGGTGCTTGAACTAGCCAGACTCACTCTTGAACAAACTAGAGAACAGCATGCATTTGTTAAGGAGGAGTTTGATAGAGAGAAGGAGAGGAGGCAATTCCATCAGACTGTAGATGACTTCAATTTGCAAAGGGCAGTACAGTTTGTTCCGCGTTTTGTTGAAGCAGAGCCTGAACAGTTTTTTGAAGCATTTGAAAACCAGGCTCGAGCTTTAGGGTGGCCTGAGGTTCATTGAGCGTCACTGGTGCATACTGCGTTGTTTGGTAAGGCACAAGAATTTACTTCCATCCTGGGAAATGATGACTTTGGAAACTATCGCATTGTAAAAAAAACTGTTCTTGGGGCTTATCAATGTATTCCTGCCAAGTATAGGAAAGAATTCAAACTCGGTAGAAGGCAGTTGGGTCAGTCCTATGTTGACTACATAAGACAGCAGACCAGGGCTTTTACAAAGTGGTACAAGGCAAGTGGTGTCGCTGATTTTGAAAATTTGAAGCAGCTCATCTTGGTGGACAACCTGCTGGAGTCTGTTAGTCCAGAGGTTCGAGTCTTTCTGCAAGATCATTCCTTGCCTACGGCATTGGAAGCAGCCAGGTTGGCTGATACTTTTGAAACTAACCGCTCCTTGTCTGAGCGGTCTTATCTCTTTCCTCAACAGCCAGGTATGAGCAGAGATCATCAAAGAAAAGTTCCTGAGTGGAGAACTAAAGGTCAAGATGAAGGTGAATCTCGTCACCAGTCAACTAAATCACCTGGTGAGCAGCGTTACTCCACTTCAAGTCAACCTGGTGAAAAACTTCAAACTACTCAACATGGTGATTCGAAGCGGCAGTATCCAGAGTGGAGTAAGCCACAAAATCAACGAGGTGCCAAAGTTAAAGCTGAGATGACATGTCCCAGGAAGAAGTAGAGAAGGGAATGGCACCCTATTATAGCACTTGTAAAATATCCCTTCAGGAACATTCAGAGAAAAAAAAAGTTAGAACCTTTAGGGATACTGGAGCATATTGCTCACTTATAAGAGAGGGAGTACTTCCCCTTTCTGAACAAACTTCTTTGCAATCCTCAGTTCTGTTAGAAGCTTTTGGAGGAGCAGTATTTTCTGTCCCTTTACATCAAATCTATGTGCAGAGTAAATACTACACTGGGTATTTGACTGTTGGTGTCTCAGAGGGATTTCCTATGAAGGATGCAATGCTATTACTGGGTAATAACATTGAGTCTGCTAAATGTATAGAACCCATAATGATTAATTCTTCCCCGATGTTGGCCATAACTCGGGCACAATCCAAAGTGATGTCTGATGAGAATGTTAACTCGTCCTTGGACGACTCTGATCTCGGACTGACCAATTTGTTTTGCGAGGAAAACTGGCCAGAGCCTCGTAAATTTAGTGAACAGCCCCAGATCAAGCCTTCCTATTCCAGGGTTGCAGGATTGCCAGATGTCTCTGTTTCCATGCCTGAGGGACTGTCCTTTCGGGAGGAACAACGGAAAGACTCCTCACTAAACTCTGCTTTTGAGGCAGTGTCATGATATCTTGTATATATTTCATCTCTTTGATAATACGACCTTGCTAGTATCTTCGTTATTAGCTAAATCGAAGCTACTGGATCTTGGTATTATTATCCTATTCATCCTTCATCATAACTCAGTATTATTTTAACAGTACAGTATATATTTAATATATCTGGCTATGAGTGTTATAGGTAAAGCATGTAACTGCCAGTACACAGTTCACTCATGTTGTTTGGTCGTAACATCACAAGTTGGCGCCAAATAGTTATATCACTTAATCCGACGTGACTTGTGGTGCACTAGGATTTGTCTAGGCAGTGTCTCACTTGACTTAGCAGAGAGAGAGCACCTATTCTCTGATTATAGATATTGTAGCCATTCTCACGCTATTAAGCTAGAGGCTTGTATCTAGCCTGGACATGGGAATAAGCAGCCACTTGATCATTGGATTTTGATTGTCTTTACTGTGTAAGCCAGAACTGTTCTACTGAGTGATACCCCAGTGAATTATCTTTGAAAAGACGGCCAGTCAGAAACCTTATTTGTGTTTATCGTGCATTGTAGTATTTTCTTATTGTACTTCATTAATACTGAAGGTTCAGCGTTTAAGAATGTGTTAACTTCCTTTAGAAACTTAAAGGAACCTTAAACAGTGCTTCATTAATTTATATATATATATATATATATATATATATATATATATATATATATATATATATATATATATATATATATATATATAGCATACTTATCAAACAAAAGCTAATTCTAGTTTAATTAAATTAAATCGATTTTTGTTTGAAGTTTCTATTTCCTATTTGATACAAAACAAGGAAGGAATATTGATCTATATTACGAGTTAAAAAGAACTCTATACTTTGCCCACTCGTAATAGGCAGCTATGGGTAAATCCACTTCGGGTCACCCGGTCAAATATCTCTTAAAAAATAATTACTTAGTCTGCACTGAAACTGGTAAGGAGGTGGAGGGAAAACAGCAAACAGATAAATTAGTGGTTCCCAGAAAGTTTAGGTCTCAGATACTAAAAATAGCCCATAATTCTTCTTTAGGAGGCCATTTGGGAATTACTAAAACTCAATACCGAATAACAAAAGAATTCTTTTGGCCAAAGTTAAGGCAAGATGTAAAGAATCATATTCGCTGTTGTCCAGAATGTCAGCAGGTAGGGAAACCTGGACACCCCATTAAACCTGCACCTCTCCATCCCATTCCTGTTAATGGAGACCCTTTTTCAGAATTAATAATAGATTGTGTAGGTCCACTACCTAAAGCTAAGTCTGGAAATCAATACATATTCACAATCATGGATAGAGTAACTAGATATCCAGAGGCAGTTCCTATGCGCAGTATTAACACTAAAGCAATCCTTAAAGCTTTAACTAAGTTTATCTCTTGCTTTGGAATTCCTAAAACTATTCAAAGTGATCAAGGTACTAACTTCACTGCCAAAGCATTTAGGGAAGCATTAACTAGGCTGGGAATAGTTCATAACCTATCCACTGCCTATCATCCTCAGTCCTAAGGCGCCTTGGAAAGATTCCATCAGACGTTAAAAACAATGATGAGAACATTCTGCTTGCATTTTCCTACAGACTGGGATGAATCACTTCCTCTGTTGCTATTCGCAATGAGAGAAACGGTGCAAGAGTCTACAGGGTACAGTCCTTTTGAGCTGATATTTGGGCACAATGTACGAGGTCCTCTACGTGTGCTCAAAGAAGGATGGATGGGAGAAGACGCCTCCACAACCCTCTACAACCCTTCTTCAAGGTTGCAGGTAGCACGTCAGTTGGCTAAGGCTAACTTGAAGGCAGCTCAGAATACGATGAAACAGAGGTATGACAGAAACTCAAAATTTCGCTCCTTCCATCCAGGAGATAAGGTGTTGGTACAGGAGCCTATACCTGGCCACACCTTGAAAGCTAGATTTACGGGACCAATGCAAATCGTAAGTAAATTATCTGATGTAAATTATGTGGTATCTCCCCTTGACAAGACCTCAAAAAGCAAAACTTACCACATTAATCAAATTAAAGCCTTTAATACACCAGATAAAGTTCCAGTAATGACTCTGTCCTCTGCCTCTGATGACCCTGACTCTTTGCACTCTGAGATTAATGTAAAGCTTCCAAATTCGGTCCTCCTCAAGGACCCTAAACCTTTAATGTTGGGTTTGACCAAGTCTCAAGTAACTAATTTAACTGCGCTCCTACAGTCTTATCCTGATATTTTTTCGGATGTGCCGAAAAAATGTACATTAGGATATCATGATGTAGATGTCGGAAACTCTAAACCTATTAAACTCTCCCCTTACAGAGCTAATCCTGAAAAACAGAGGCTACTTCAACAGGAGGTAGAATTTCTGTTAGAGCATGGGTTAGTGGAGGAGTCATCTAGTCCGTGGGCTTCACCGTGCATCCTTGTTAACAAAGCTGATGGAGGGTTCTGAATGTGCACAGATTACCGTAAGGTGAATGAGGTCACAATTGCAGATGCCTATCCTCTGCCACGTCTGGATGATGTAATCGACTTTGTGGGTAAGGCTACTTTTGTATCCAAATTGGACCTCCTTAAAGGTTACTATCAAGTACCTTTAACAGATAAGGCGAAGGAAATCTCTGCCTTCGTAATTCCAGGAGGTCATTATCAGTATACAGTGACCCCCTTCGGAATGAAAAACTCTCCTGCATCATTCCAGAGACTTATCCATCAGGCTATTAAAGGACTTGAAGGCACGGCAGCTTACCTAGATGACATAGTTGTTGTGTCGGACACTTGGGACCAACATGTGTTTAGGCTTAAGGCTCTCTTTGAGACCTTCCAGAGTTTTCATTTAACTGTTAATTTATCAAAGTCATCCTTTGGCCAATCTACTATTAATTTTCTGGGCCATGCAGTAGGTAGTGGCAAAGTGGCCCCTAAATTTGCAAAAATTCTGGCCATTAAAAATTATTCAGTTCTCCCTGACAGGAAATCCCTTCAACGTTTTCTAGGGATGGTAGGGTTTTATAGAAGATTCTGTAAAAATTTTGCAGATATTGTTGCACCTCTAACCTCACTTACCAGTCACAAAGTTCCCTTTATTTGGACCCCAGAATGTCAAGATGCCTTTACGAAAGCAAAGAGATTACTTTGTACTGCACCCATTCTGTTGTCTCCAGACTTTTCAAAACCATTTTCCTTGCAGATTGACGCTTGTGAGTCTGGGGTGGGGGCAGTGCTTCTGCAATCTGGGGATGATGGGTTGCAGCCTGTGGCATATTTTTCGGCCAAATACCAACCACACCAGAGGGCCTACTCTACTATAGAGAAGGAGGGCCTGGCTCTACTTCTGGCATTAGAGCATTTTGATGTCTACGTGGGCCAGTCCTCTCAGGCGGTCACCATCTACAGCGACCACAACCCTCTGGTTTACCTTCAGCACATGAAGAACAAAAATACCAGACTCATGCGTTGGAGTATTAGGTTGCAACCCTACAATATAAAAATTATACACATTGCTGGAAAAATTAATACACTAAGCTGATGTGTTGTCCAGAAGTTGTTGTATTTAGTTAGGATGTGTTAGGGACTTTGGGTGGAACCAGCCCTTTTTTTTCCCTAGTGGGTTTTTTTTTTAGCGGGGGGGGGGGGTTCCCTGCTACCGACCGCAGGCACCTTGGACCTACGCTAGCCCTACTGTCTGCTGTCTCACTCTTAAGTTTAAAGCTAGACTTTATGTCTCGAGAAAAGTTTAGCTTTAACTAATGAGCGGGATGGTTGAGGGGAAAGGCGGTCCCATTATTATATGTGCCATGGCGGCACTCTACCCATATGAGGTGGAAGCCTAGTCCTGAGCCCTCTTGGGGTGGGGGAGTTGCATGCAAAGAGTATGTAACCTTTATTAGGAGCATGTTAAACACACCCACATAGGCTCCCCTCCAACCAGCGAACCATCGTTAAGGGTTTGGTGATGGGGGCCCCATCATCAAATCAACGACTCGGTTCAGCCAATTAAAATGCGAGTTTAACAATGACAAAGGTGACATGGATACCACTCGCGGTTTGTCATTGGAATTCCTGCATAGAGCTGGTTATGGAAAGTTGTCTGTCTTTTGGCTGCTGCTTAGCCTAGACAACTGTGGCGTGCACTAAATACTACTCCTTTGTATATAGTGTACATATGTGTAAACAGCACTTTGTTATACTTGGTGAAGGAAAAGACAAAAGTCTGGAATTAATCTAACTGATTTTTGAAGGAAATACAATTTCAATACATCTTCTACTGTGTTTCTTTGCTCCAAGCTCACTTTTACACTCAGGTTAACATGCCATTGAACCTGAGGTTGTAATAATAGGTAAGTCTAGAGAGAAAGTTAGTATTGGACATGATAGGCCAACATAGAGAGTTAGTATTGGACATGACAGGTCAGCCTAGAGAGAGAGAGAAAGTTAGTATTGGACATGACAGGTCAACCTAGAGGGAGAGAGAGAGAGAGAGAGTTAGTATTGAACATGACAGGTCAACCTAGAGGGGGAGAGAGAGAGAGTTAGTATTGGACATGACAGGTCAACCTAGAGGGAGAGAGTTAGTATTGGACATGACAGGTCAACCTTGAGGGAGAGAGAGAGTTAGTATTGGACATGACAGGTCAGTCTAGAGAGTTAGTATTTGACATGACATGTCAGTCTAGAGAGTTAGTATTGGACATGACAGGTCAGCCTAGAGAGAGAAGAGAGAGAGTTAGTACTTGACATGACAGGTCAGTCTAGAGAGTAAGTATTGGACATGACAGGTCAGCATAGAGAGAGAATTAGTATTGGACATGACAGGTCAGTCTAGAGATAGAGTTAGTATTGGACATGACAGGTCAGACTAGAGACAGAATTAGTATTGGACATGACAGGTCAGTCTAGAGATAGAGTTAGTATTGGACATGACACGTCAATCTACAGATAGAGAGTTAGTATTGGACATGACAAGTCAGCCTAGAGAGGGAGAGAGGGAGTTATTATTGGACATGACAGGTCAGCCTAGAGAGAGAGTTAGTATTCGACATGACAGGTCAGCCTAGAGAGAGAGAGAGAGTTAGTATTTGTCAGGACAGGTCAGCGTAGAGAGAGAGGGAGTTAGTATTGGACATGACAGGTCTGCCTAGAGAGAGAGAGAGAGAGAGAGAGAGAGAGAGAGTTAGTATTGGACATGGCAGGTCAACCTAGAGGGAGAAAGAGTTAGTATTGGACATGCCAGGTCAACCTAGAGGGAGAGAGAGTTAGTATTGGACATGACAGGTCAGTCTAGAGAGAGAGTTAGTATTGGACATGACAGGTCAACCTAGAGGAGAGAGAGAGAGAGTTAGTATTGGACATGACAGGTCAACCTAGAGGGAGAGAGAGAGTTAGCATTGGACATGACAGGTCAGCCTAGAGAGAGAGAGTTAGTATTGGACATGACAGATCAGTCTAGAGAGATAGTTAGTATTGGACATGACATGTCAGCCTAGAGAGTTAGTATTGGATATGACATGTCAGCCTAGAGAGTTAGTATTGGATATGACAGGTCAGCCTAGAGAGTTAGTATTATACATGACAGGTCAGCCTAGAGAGAGTTAGTATTGGACATGACAGGTCAGCCTAGAGAGAGTTAATATTGGGCATGACAGGTCAGTCCAGAGAGAGAGAGAGATAGAGAGAGAGAGAGAGAGAGAGGAGTTAGTATTAAACACAACAGGTCAGTCTAGAGAGAGAGTTTGTATTGGACATGAGAGGTCAGTCTAGAGAGAGAGTTAGTATTGGACATGACAGGTCAGCCTAGAGAGTTAGTATTGGGCATGACAGATATGCCTAGATAGAGAGTTAGTATTGGATATGACAGGTCAGTCTAGAGAGAGAGTTAGTATTGGACATGACAGGTCAGTCTAGAGAAAGAGTTAGTATTGGACATGACAGGTCAGTCTAGAGAGAGAGTTAGTATTGGACATGACAGGTCAACCTAGAGGGAGAGAGACAGAGTTAGTATTGGACATGACAGGTCAACCTAGAGGGAGAGAGAGAGTTAGTATTGGACAAGACAGGTCAGCATAGAGAGAGAATTAGTATTGGACATGACAGGTTAGTCTAGAGATAGAGAGAGAGTTAGTATTGGACATGACAAGTCAGCCTAGAGAGGGAGAGAGAGAGAGGGAGTTAGTATTGGACATGACAGGTCAGCCTAGAGTGAGAGTTAGTATTCGACATGACAGGTCAGCCTAGAGAGAGAGTTAGTATTCGACATGACAGGTCAGCCTAGAAAGAGAGTTAGTATTCGACATGACAGGTCAGCCTAGAGAGAGAGAGAGAGAGAGTTAGTATTTGTCATGACAGGTCAGCCTAGAGAGAGAGGGAGTTAGTATTGGACATGACAGGTCAGCCTAGAGAGAGAGAGAGAGGTAGTATTGGGCATGACAGGTCAGTCTAGAGAAAGAGAGAGAAAGAGAGAGAGAGAGAGAGAGACTTGTAATGGACATGACAGGTAGCCTAGAAAGTTAGTATTGACATGACAGGTGAGTTAGGAGTTAAAATTGATGACAGCAGTCAAAGTAGAGAGAGAGAGGAGTTAGTATGGACATGACAGTCAGCTAGAGATAGTATTGACATGACAGGTCACTGAGAGAGATTAGTATAAACATGACAGGTCATCTAGAGAAGAGTTAGTATGGACATGACAGGTCACTAGAGAAAAATTAGTATTGACATGACAGGTCAGCCTAGAAAGAGTTAGTATTGGACATGACAGTCAGCACAGATAGAGAGTTAGTATTGACATACAGTCAGCTAGAGAGGAGAGAAGAGGATGATTGAATGACAGGACAGAGAGAGTAGAGACAGAAGGTAGCCAGAAGAAAGTTAGTATTTGTAGAAATAGCAGAGAAGATTAGTATTGAATGAAGTCTGCCAGAGAGAAAATTAGTATTGGACATGCAGGTCAACCTAGAGGAAGAAGAGAAGAAGTTAGATTGGAATGACAGTCAACCTAGAGGAAGAGAAGTTAGATTGGACATGACAGTCACCTAGAGGAGAGATTAGTAGAATGAAGTCATTAGAGAGAAGTTAATGACATGAAGGTCAGTAGGTTAGTAGAAGAAGAGAGAGTTAGTATTGAATGACAGGTCAACCTAGAGAGTTATTACATGACGTCACTAGAGAGAGTTAGTATGGACATGACAGTCAGTCTAGAGAGAGTATTGGACATGACAGGTCAGCCTAGAGAAGTTAGATTGGCATGACAGTCACAGAGAAGAGAGAGGAGTTAGTATGAAACAGTCACTAGAGAAGTTTGTATAAATAGACAGTCTGAGAGATTAGTATTAACATGACAGGTCAGCCTAGAGAGTTAGTATGGGCATGACAGTAGCTAGAGAGTTAAGACAGAAGGTAGTTGAGGAGAGTGTATGAAGAAGGTCAGTCTAGAAAGTTAGATTGATGACAGATCAGCCTAGAGAGAGTTAGTATTGGACATGACAGTCAGATGCAGGTCAGCCTAGAGAGGAGAGTTAGTATTGACATGACAGGTCAGTCTAGAGAAAGTTAGTATTGGACATGACAGGTCAGTCTAGAGAGAGAGAGTTAGATTGGACATGACAGGTCAACCTAGAGGGAGAGAGAGAGTTAGATTGGACATGACAGGTCAGCCTAGAGAGAGAGAGAGAGTAGAGGTTAGTATTGGACATGACAGGTCAGCCTAGAGAGTGGAGTATATGGGAATGACAGGTCAGCTCTGAGAAGAGAGAGAGAGAATGACAGTAAGAGAGAGAGAGAGTTAGTATGGACATGACAGGTCTAGCCTAGAGGAGAGAGAGTTAGTATTGGACATGACAGGTCAGCCTAGAGAGAGAGTTAGTATTGGACATGACAGGTCAGCCTGGGGAGAGAGAGAGTTAGTATTGACATGACAGGTCAGCCTAGAGAGAGTTAGTATTGGACATGACAGGTCAGCCTAGAGAGAGTTAGTATTGGACATGACAGGTCAACTAGAGAGAGGAATTAGTATTGACATGACAGGTCAGCCTAGAGAGAATTAGTATTGGACATGACAGGTCAGACCTAGAGAGAGAATTAGTATTGGACATGACAGGTCAGTCTAGAGAAGAGTTAGTATTGGATATGACAGGTCAGCCTAGAGAGTTAGTATTATACATGACAGGTCAGCCTAGAGAGAGTTAGTATTGGACATGACAGGTCAGTCTAGAGAGAGAGTTAGTATTAGGCATGACAGGTCAGCCTAGAGAGAGTTAGTATTGGGCATGACAGGTCAGTCCAGAGATAGAGAGAGAGAGAGAGAGAGAGAAGAGAGAGAGTTAGTATTGGACAATGACAGGTCAGCTAGAGAGAGATTAGTATTGGACATGAGAGGTCAGTCTAGAGAGAGAGAGAAAAAGTTAGTATTGGACATGACAGGTCAACCTAGAGGGAGAGAGAGTTAGTATTGGACATCACAGGTCAACCTAGAGAGAGAGAGAGAGTTAGTATTGGACATGACAGGTCAGTCTAGAGAGAGAGAGAGAAAGTTAGTATTGGACATGACAGGTCAACCTAGAGGGAAAGAGAGAGTTAGTATTGAACATCACAGGTCAGCCTAGAGAGAGAGAGAGAGTTAGTATTGGACATCACAGGTCAGCCTAGAGAGAGAGAGAGAGATAGATGCATGACAGGTCAGCTAGAGAGAGAGTTAGATGACAGACAGGTCAGCTAGAGAGAGAGAGAAGAAGAGAGAGAAGAGTTAGTATTGGACATGAAGGTCAGCCTAGAGAGAGAGTTAGTATTGGACATGACAGGTCAACTAGAGAGAGAGTTAGTATTGGACATGACAGGTCAACTAGGGGGAGAGAGGTTAGTATTGGACATGACAGGTCAACCTAGAGGAGAGAGAGTTAGTATTGGACATGACAGGTCAGCCTAGAGAGAGAGAAGTTAGTATTGGACATGACAGGTCAGCCTAGAGGAGAGAGAGAAGTTAGTATTGGCATGACAGGTCAGCCTAGAGAGAGAGAGTTAGTATTGGACATGACAGGTCTCAGAGAGAGAGAGTTAGTATTGGACATGACAGGTCAGCTAGAGAGAGAGTTAGTATTGGACATGACAGGTCAGTCTAGAGAAGAGTTAGTATTGGACATGACAGGTCAGCTAGAGAGAGAGAGTTAGTATTGGACATGACAGGTCAACCTAGAGGGAGAGAGAGTTAGTATTGGACATGACAGGTCAACCTAAGGAGAGAGAGTTAGTATTGGACATGACAGGTCAGTCTAGAGAGAGTTAGTATTTGACATGACAGGTCAGTCTAGAGAGTTAGTATTGGACATGACAGGTCAGCCTAGAGAGAGAAGAGAGAAAGAGTTAGTATTGGACATGACAGGTCTAGTCTAGAGAGAGAATTAGTATTGGACATGACAGGTCAGCTAGAGAGAGAGTTAGTATTGACATGACAGGTCAGTCTAGAGAAGAGTTAGTATTGACATGACAGGTCAGACTAGAGATATAGTTAGTATTGGACATGACAGGTCAGCTCAGAGAGTAAGTATTGGACATGAAGTCAGTCTCGATAGAGAGAGAGAGAGAGAGAGAGTGAGTTAGTATTGGACATGATAGGTCAACCTAGAGAGAGATTTAATATTGGACACGACTGCTTGTACACAACAATCACTGTTTGTACACAACAATCACTGCTTGTATACAACAATCACCTTCACAATGACTGCTCGTACCCAATCACCATCATAATCACTGCTCGTACACAACAATCACCATCATAATCACTGCTCGTACACAACAATCACCATCACAATCACTGCTCGTACACAATCACCATCATAATCACTGCTCGTACACAACAATCACCATCACAATCACTGCTCGTACACAACAATCACCATCACAATCACTGCTCGTACACAACAATCACCATCATAATCACTGCTCGTACACAACAATCACCATCACAATCACTACTCGTACACAACAATCACCAACACAGTCACTGTACACAACAATCACCATCACTGTACACAACAATCACCATCACAAAACCTGTACACAACAATCACTATCACTGTACACAACAATTACCATCACAATCACTGCTCGTACACAATCACCATAACTGTACACAACAATCACTATCACAATCACTGCACACAACAATCACCATCACTGTACACAACATTCACTATCACTGTACATAAGAATCACCATCACTGTACACAACAATCACCATCACTGTACACAACAATCACCATCACTGTACACAAAATCACCATCACTGTACACAACAATCACCATCACTGTACACAACAATCCCCATCACAATCACTGCTCGTACACAACAATCACCTTCACTGTACACAAAATCATCACAATCACGCTTGTACACAACAATCACCTCACAATCACTGCTTGTTCACAACAATGACCATCACAATCACTGCTTGTACACAACAATCACCATCACAATCACTGCTTGTACACAAAATCACATCACAATCACTGCTTGTACACAATCACTATCACAATCACTGCTAATACACAAAATCACCATCACAATCACTGCTCGACAAACAATCACAATCACTGCTCGTACAAACAATCACCATCACAATCACTGCCGTACACAACAATCACCATCACAATCACTGCTCTTACACAACAATCACCATCACAATCACTGCTCGTACACAACAATCACCATCACAATCACTGCTCGTACACAACAATCACTATCACAATCACTGACACAACAATCAGTAAACAATCACTGACACAAAATCACCATCACATTCACTGACACAACAATCACCATCACAATCACTTCTCGTACACAACAATCACCATTACAATCACTGTATACAACAATCAGTAACACAATCACTGTACACAACAATCACTATCACAATCACTGACATAACAATCACTATCACAATCACTGTACACAACAATCACCATCACAATCACTTCTCGTACACAACAATCACCATCACAATCACTGACACAACAATCAGTAACACAATCACTGTACACAACAATCACTATCACAATCACTGTACATAACAATCACCATCACAATCACTGTACACAACAATCACCATCACAATACCTGCTCATACACAACAATCACCATCACTTTACACAACAATCACCATCACAATCACTGATTGTACAAAAACAATCACCATCACAATCACTGCTTGTACACCATCTGCTTGTGACAAGAAGTGATTGTTGTGAAAAACAGTGTTTTGTTATGTACAAGCATGATTTTGTCCATCACTCTACACAACAATGACCATCACTGTAACAAACAATGACCATCACTGTATACAACAATCACCATCACTGTACACAACAATCACTATCACTGTACACAACAATCACCATCACTGTACAAACAATCACCTTCATTTTACACAATCACCATCACTGTAACAACAATCACCATCACTTTACACAACAATCACCATCACAATCACTGCTTGTACAAACAATCACCATCACAATCACTGCTTGTACCCCATCTGCTTGTGTAAAGGATTGTTGTGTAAAGCGGGTTGTTTGTATAGCAGTGATTGTTGGTAAAAAGCAGGATTGTTGTGTTCAAGGGGATTGTGTGTACCATCATTACACAACAATGACCATCACTGTACACAAAATCACCATCACTGTACAAAAATCACATCACTGTACACAAAAATCACCATCACTGTACACAAAATCACCATCACTTTCAAATCACCATCACTGACATAATTCACCATCACTGTACACAACAATCACCATCACAATCCCTGTACAAAATCCCATCACAATCACTTCCGACACAACAATCACTATCACATTCACGTACAAACAATCAGTAACACAATCACTGTACACAACAATCACCATCACAATCACTGTACACAACAATCACCATAACAATAACTGCTCATACACAACAATCACCATCACTTTACACAACAATCACCATCACAATCACTGATTGCACAACAATCACCATCACAATCACTGATTGTACACAACAATCACCATCACAAATGCTTGTACACCATCTGTTTGTGTAAAGGATTGTTTAGGTATGATTGTTATGTACAAGCAGATTGTGTACCATCCGTACACAAAATGACCATCACTGACACAAAATGACCATCACTGTATACAACAATCACCACTGTAACAACAATCACATCACTGTACAAACAATCACCATCACTGTACACAACAATCACCATCACTTTACACAATCACCATCACTGTACATAATTCACCATCACTGTACACAACAATCACCATACTTTACACAACAATCACCATCACAACCACTGCTTGTACACAAAATCACCATCACAATCATTCTTGTACACCATCTGCTTGTGTACAAGCAGTGATTGTTGTTTTAAACAGTGATTGTTATGACAAGAGTGATTGTTGTGATTTTTGATTGTGTGTTCAAGGTTTGTTTGTACCATCCCTACACAACAATGACCATCACTGTACACAAAAATCACCATCCTGTACACAAACAATCACTATCACTGTACACAACAATCACCATCACTGTACACAAAATCACCATCACTTTACACAATCACCATCACTGTACATAATTCACCATCACTGCAAAAATCCCATCACAACCCACACAAAATCACCATCACAATCACTACACAAAACCCATCAACCCCCACACAATCCCATCAAATCAAAAAAAATCACACCATTGTACGCAAAATCATCATCAAATCACTACACAACAATCACCATCACAATCACTGCCCAAATCACTACACAACAATCACACTTACTGTAAAACAATCACCATCACAATCATTGTGGGAAAGGATAATTTTTCAATTTAAAAAATAATCAGTAGGGGTAATAATAATTTAAATAATTTAAGTCTAAAATGTCATTATAATTTTAGAAGATGATAATTATGAAAAAAATTTATCCCAGGGGGGGTTAGAACCCGCGGTCAGAGAGTCTCAAAACTCCAGACCGCGGGTTCTAACCCCCCCTTCTAGGGTTTGTTTGAATTGTGTCATCACGATTTCGTGAGTCACGTTAATAAACATGTGTAAAAATAAGGGAGTAAGAGGACATGTTCGTCCCAAGTAACATGGTCAGCAGACAATCAGTAACAATCCACAATCATTTCCAGACTTCGCCACTGAGACAGTGGATTGAAACACAATATTCAGCCAGTGGAAGCTAGTGTAAGGGCTTGTGGTTAGGGAATGTCCAGGGGGGAATGTTTCTTTGGGGCAACATGGGGCCCCAGGAGCTAGAGAAAAGGATTGGGGATACGGGAATGTTCATTGTGGATATGTTTCGTTTGTGGGCATACATGAGGCCCAGGAGCTAGTGTAGGGTTTACGGGGAATGTCCATTGTGGACATGTTTCGTTTTGGCATACATGAGGCCCAGGAACTAGTGTAAGAGTTTATGGTTACGGGAATGCCCAGTGGACATGTTTCGTTTGGGGGCATACATGGGGCCCCAGGACAGAGAAAAGGATTGTGGATACGGGAATGTCCATTGTGGACATGTTTCGTTTGTTGGCATACAGGGCCCAGGAGCTAGTGTAAGGGCTTATGGCTACGGGAATGTCCATTGTGGGATACTTGAGGCCCGGGCTAGGCCCCAAAGGGGTTGCGCCTCACAATCACTCAAAATCCATCTCCACATCGACGTAATCTTCGGAACTTTTATAAGTTCCTCCCCGTATTTCATGCCCAAATTTATACACTTGTGCCACAATTTTCCCAGCACGTCTGCAAAAAGGGGGACATGATCCACGACACTTCTCGAAGCCCCAGTCTTTCGTATCGCAGATGCTGCATCTGCGGAAGATATACTTGGGGCTGCGTCAACGAGGGGTGAGCTCCCGAGCTGTTCCCACCAGGGTATATAGCGATATTCACCGATCATCTGGTGAGCTTTGAGCCAGACTAAACGTCTGAAGAACGTCATAAGGATCGCTTGGTTGGATCATGATCTTTTCAGAGTTTGATCTGGGGCCCCGTGTTGCAGGAAACCAGCCGCATACTATATGTTTTAACGCAAGAGGAAAGGAAACATCCAGCTTGTCATTAAGAAGAACACCAACATTGTGAAGTGCATGGTGTACAACATGACGTTCGGTTCCCCTTTGGGGTGGGACGGCAATTGTACGTTCTGATCACGCGACTAATCTGTCTGTTATGTTCAACGGCTATGGGGCGGCGGAGAATTTGAGGGGTGACAGAGTAGCCCTTAACTTGGATGTCGAGATAATCATCTATGGTTTGGGAGTAGACCAGCTCGCCAGAGAGGGTCTGAGCGGTGGCTATCTGGAGCAGAAAAGTCCAGGGGGAACAACCCCAAATATCAAGAGGCTTTTGAGAGCCATGTTTCGCATATACCTGACAAACACTCTTCTTCCGAATATGAACTGATTAACACATTTTCAAGCATTTTTTTTTAAGTCTTGAGTGGTAGCAAAAAGAATAGCCGAGGTCAAGCCGCAAGAGTCCTTTACCACTAAGTAATGCCCGACGTAGAAATTGTCATAATCGACCTTTTATAGATAATTTTTCAAATACCGTCGACAAGTGTTTACCAGTCTTACCAGAGTCGGGGGGACGATCAGGTAGAACCACACGTTAATAGATGGAGCCAATACTCCGCCGTTTTTTTAAGTTTCGCCAATTTGTTCAAAAAAATTTTTTTTTCCTCCACATACAAAGTCTCTGAAGGCTTCCTGAATGGCACATACTTCAGAACAGAGTCGCGGCCGAACATCATCTTCGGCAGTTCGAAGAGAGCGTTAGTTAAGTCACCCATATGGCCCATTTTATCTATTGTTTTGCATGACAAGAATTTCAGCACAATGTTCATGATACGTCTGCAGTGACGTACTGGGGGAACATCCCCCCACACCTTGCAAAGATAGACCTACTTTCGGTTCTAGTTTAGGAATGCATTATTTGACCGAATTAGTCATGGATTCACCATTTGCTTAATATCCCACTCTTCTGAGTTTCACAAATACTGTCTTTTTTAAAAAAAAAAGAGTTTTTTTTGACTTGGGGGGGGTCTATCCCCCCCCTTGTACAACCGTTCCAGAGTGTCTGAACGATTAAGACTGTAAAGTTGTCTGGTTCAGCTTGACGGTTCTCTGAGTTCATTTTTAACGTTACTTACTGTAGAGCCTTCAACGTACTTATTGGTGGAGGTATAGGTTTCTTCCGAGCTGAGGACGGGCCTTGTTCGATGTCATCCTTGAAGCCTGACCTGACAGTACTCAAGCCGAAGAAGTGGTTGCATGTAACCCTCGAGGATTCAAGAGCCATATCCACACGATTATCTGTCAAACAAGTTAAACTCATTCCAAATTCAATGACATTGGAAAAGGCTCCCGTGACTGCTTCCTTTGCAATATACAAAGTACTGAGGACAATAAGCGGCCTCTATAGTTCAATAACCAGCATGAGTAGAGTAAGACAGGGGCCCTGCCCTATCTTTCTGTAAATAAAAAACCTGCTCATAAATGCAACCACTAACCATCCCATTACTCTCCTACACCTTCAATACCAATGGTTTTAAAAATTAGGGGGTGTGCCAATACTTTACCCAGGCAGAAGCCAAGAAACATGCGACATAAGACCTTTAAGCCAGTCAGTGGAAAGCACCAGCTGAGTAAGAAAAGAAGGCACCATCAAATTCTTCGTCAATGAA
>WNWK01035850.1:0-19523 GCA_009830355.1 Cherax destructor | reverse complement strand
TTCAATGAGTATGCCCCCTCAAAATGCCCACCATCGACCCTCCTCCACTTCCCGGCATGGCAGCATGACAATGCCGTAAGCTCCAAATACTGCTGATTCCACCGAGTCCGATTCAAACGTGCACATTCTTAATCCTAATCCAAGTGTAAGTATGCGACACGTCCTTTCAGTCGTACTTGTAGGCCAGAATGTACATATATACTTGTCTTGATGGTGGTCGACAGTCCTTTCGTACACCTCAGCTGTTAAGAGTTTTACAAAGACTCTATTAACGCCGTTGAGCGCCACGCCATACAAATCTGCAGTCTCCAAACCATAGACGTCCCTTAATATGTTTGGCAGAACTGTAGCTGCAGTAGCCGGTTGCAAAGCCCCAGTCACCATATCTATACAGACTGTGTTGATCCTGCGTCTGCTCGCCGTCTCCATGTTTACAGAAAATGAAGTTATCATTGATCACCGCTAGGTGGCAGCCCAGGGAACAGCACACCCGCACCCGGCAAAGCTGGGTGGCCAATGCGATGTTAGGATTAGGGCTTTTGCAGCGAGATTTTATAGGACTAAGTGTAGGAACCAGGAGTTGTATGGGAGGGTGTGGAATAGGGTTTTTTCTGAGGGTTATAGGCAATTGTCGATGGGGTCGTTGCTGGGTTAACTCTGAGCTATGGTTTCTGGGGTTTTTACAAGGAAGGGGTTGGTCTCTGGTGTGGGGGGTTTAAGGGTTAGGTGTGAAAGTTGTTTCGTGGGGTTTATGTATGGGGTTGGGGAAGGGGTGGTTTCTTGGGGTTTTCCCGGTCATCCACTCACCCTTTTCCCCTTGGGGAAAGGGGTAGGGTTTTTTTTTTTATGGATGAGTATGTGTGGTATGTTTGGTGACTCGGACGGGGGGAGGGGAGGTTTGGGTGGTTCTCCTTTTGTCCTTTATGGGTTTCAGAGTTTTTTCCAAAGGGGGTTTGCCTTACTTGGGGGCCAGGTGTGTGCCCTAAGTGTTTATATATTGTTTTTTTCCTTATGGTTCTCTTTCAAAGAGGTTAAAGTTTTTTTTATATATACTATTATTCCCTTTTCATGGCTTGTTATCAGGCAATATTCTTCGTATTTTAATATGAAAAGATGTAATGCAGTTCTTTCTTTCTATGTATGTATAGACACTGGATGGGACTGATCCGATGACTTTATCACTGTGAGGTGTTGGTACCAGGCCACGGGTTTCCTTTTACTGAAGTTTATATGACTTGCACGCAATGTGTGTGTGCCTAGGATCATTATTATTGTTGGGTCACATTATCACGGGTTTTGGTTGTAGGTTTAGGGTTTTCATTGTCTGTTTTTAAAACCCTTTTGGGGTTTCTATGTTTTGTTTCAGTTAGGTATATTTTGTGTTTTTTTTTTTGTGTATACATGTTGGATAGGATCTTATATGTTTTGTTGTACTATGTGTAAATTGCTTTGCAGATCTTATACGATCCATAATCACTGTTTTGTTTTGTTACTTTCATTTGGAATGCTTAGGATCTTTTATTTGTGAGACGGACTTTTGTAAAAAAAAAAAAAAAAAAAAAAACTTTTACATTTTTTTTGGTTACTTACATGTTTGTGTGGTGTAAGTTTGTTTTGGCATTGTAGGGAGGTTAGGAGTTGTGTAACGCTATTTTTTTTGTATTGTAAGTTGCATTTATGTCTCAGTCTAATGACAACCCTTTGTATGCATCATTAAGATTGGTATAAAGGTTACCGTTTTTTACGGAGCTTTTAAGGTTTTGTTTGTAAGTTTAATGGTTTATTTTTGAAGTTTCGTTGTTATAGGGTAGTTGGGTTTTTTGGTGTTATTATGGCACATTCTTGTGTGGGGTTTTAGTGCTTACTGTTGTTTTGGTATATCTTTGTTATGACCTTACTTGTAGTAAGGTGACTACTTGGGAGAAATATAAAGAACAGTGTATACCACTTATTCAAGTGGATATGGGCTGCAGTGTAATGTAGAGAATAATGAACATAGAGCTGACTGTATGGAATACCAGTGCGTATAAGAAGAGCACTTTCGTTAAAGGTTCCATCGGAAAAAGGATCCCATGAATATAACAAATCATAGCCCGAAAAGGGACGGATAACAGTGGATTGTAATTTGGGTTCTTGGAAACAAACTCCAACAGGGAAAAACTGGGAGAGCAACACCTGAAGTTCACCCTGGTTACCCGAGGCATCGGATATTCCACTGTAAATAAGCCATGATTTATGAAGAGAAAGATACAAGTTGAAGTTAGAGGTATCTATGGACTAGGGTTAGAAAAGTTAACATGTGGAGGCCATGGAAGACCTGTAAGAAGGATGGGACGCTGTGAAGGAAGGAGGGGTGTAGACGGAGAAGAGAGGAAGAACTGTGATAGCTTCCAGCATTTCGGAAGACGAAGATGCAGGATGTGTGACCACATTAGAGATGGAAGAAGGAGGAGGGCGAGCAACAATCTGGGAGACTATAGACTGTACTAAAGTAGAGGGTGAGGAGATGGAAGAGGAAACTGTCGAAGGGGCTTGGGAGGGGACAGGAGTGGAAGCGACCTGAGCGGAAAGCAGTCAAGGAAGAAACTTGGGAGGGGACAGGGGATGGAGGTATTGAACGAGGAGGATGAACCTCCACACATTTACAGAACTGGTCTGAGGTGAAGAACCCAGCAATGGGGATTTTTTGCAGGACTTATGAGAAGAGGGGCGGTGAGGATTAGGTGTTGGACAAAAGCGTGTAGACACAGAACTGTGCTAGTGAGTAGAGGAAGGGGTGAGGACAGTATGGGATGCCGAGGTAGGGACCTCGGAGCCAAGAACAGCAAAATAATTCGAGACGGGTGAGTGAGGATGGGGTGACAACAGAGGAAGCCGCGGGAGTTGGGTCCCCAGAAGTGGGGGGATGTTTAGCAATGAGAGAATAGGAAATACGGGGAAGTCTCCCTTGAAGGCGTAGATGAGAGATGGCCATAGCATATGAGAAGCCTTCCGCCTCTGAGACAACGGATTTCCCGCTCATTTAGATAAACCTGATATCAGCGAGATTAAGATGGATGTGCCTCACAACAGTTAAGGCAAGAAGGAGGTAGATTACAAGGACTGGCATGACCAAAACGCCAGCACTTTCTACACTGTTGAAGTGTAGGGGGTCACCTTTCGAACTTGTTACAGGTGACCTGCAATGTAGACCGAGGGTGGAAGGTCACGACAGTCGAATGTTAAGTGAGCAATATTGCAAGGATATCGTCTTCACCAGCGGGCAGGGAGGACAAAAGTGTCAACTTTGAATATAGGAAGGTCCTGTAGCTCAAGCTGCTCCAGAATATCATGACCACAGGTTTGAAAATTCTGTTGGACAATGGTATGGGGTAGAATAACAGTGCCACTACAAGAGTTTAGAGAATGATGTTTTTCAATAGTGACAGAGCAGCATTTATAGACGTAAGGCGAGCAAGATCACGAGCTTGGTCAGCATTCTGGACCTTAACAATGCGTTTGCCACTTTTGAGGGTGTGAAAGGCGATATCTTTGCCCACATGGCGGAGGAGGGCCTTTGCAATACTATGATCGGAAAGATAGGTAGTAGAAGTCGGTCTTAGCGTAAAAAACTTTGTCCATTGTGTAGTGTGAAACAAAGTGTTTAAGGGGAGCGCATGGCGAGCTGGTCGTTTGAGATGAATGAGAATGCAGTGTCGAATCGTCATGTAAGAGTCTTAGTTGTTTAGATGTGGGACTGGAGTTGGTCCGACGTGGGACGGGCGAGCAACCCGAAAATTGCCGCACCATAGAGGGAGAAGCTGGAAGCATAGTCAAAGAAGAGCGGAGATCAGACATAACAGGGCCAGTCAGAACCCCGGTACCTGAAGCAGGTGACGAACTGGTACAGGGTGGTTCAAGAGTGGTCCAAGAACCCATGCCATACCCTACCCTTCATGTCAGTAAACCAGCAATCTGGGATAGCAACCTCACATCCGCTGAGCCACCTCGGCGGACAAGAGAGGGCAGCTAGATACCCACCACAAAGCATACCTCCTTCGGCCACCACCCCCGGAATCCAAAAAGTGGCCTCCAGAGAAAACCCATCGCCCGAAAGATACCCAAAGACACCCCATCCCAGGAAGACCGGAGAGATTATTATTATATTCAAATATAATTGCTAAACCACAGGGGTCATACAGCGCTGCAGGTTATTGCAGGATGCAGGGAGAATGGGTTGTAGAGGAGATGGATGTAGTAGGGTATGGAGGGCAGGACAGTGGATAGTGCAGGGATAGAGGGTAGCAAGAAATTGAGTTAGAAGGGACTGAGAGAGGTGCTAGAGGTACAATCTTCAGAGTTTTGTGTAGTAAGTCCGTTTCTGTCAAAAAGTCAACGAGGGGTCTGGTTTAAAAGGAGGGTCCATCTGCAAGAAGCTAAGGTAAAGAAAGGGCCAGAGCGAAGACGCCGTTGGAGGTAAATTCTCGTGCTCGTTGATAGAGTGGGTATCTAACAGAATATGTCGAACAGACACTGGAACCTGACAATGCTCACAGAGAGGGCAGGAAGCCTTCCATGAGATACCCGTGAGTAAGACGAGTGTGCCCGATGCAAAGACGGAGGTGTAGTCTCCCAACCCCGACATTGGTGACAGGAAGAAGACCAGAAACCATAATCGGTTTTGAATGAATTTGTTATTTAGCAGGTCAGACCAGCGTGTTGCCAACAGGTGCGAAGGTGGGCAGCAATGACCACAAAATAGTCCATGAAAGGAACACCTCTATTGAAACTGAAGGTCATGTACTGCTGACCGCACAGCAGTGTCTGCCTGTTCATTGCCCTGTTCGTCAACATGACCGGGGACCCAACAAAAACAATATCTTTGTGTTTGCTAAAGATACGGCATAACCAAAGTTGGATAGGAAGAACTAGGGTGAGGTGTATAATTTTACGGAGAGCCTGTAAAGCACTAAGGGAGTCTGAAACGACTACAGATGGTGACAGGCATAGATGCAATACGGATAAGTGCCACAAGAATGGCATACAATCCAGCCGAAAAGATGCTAGCCGAGGGTAATAGATGCCCTCACATCGATACTGTTCGAAACACTGCTGCCAAACTGACGTCAGACACTTTGAACCATCAGTATACTGCATGGCATGAGAATGGAGTGAGTGGTCTAGAAAAAGGAGCGAGAAGCCGCCATAGATAGGGGGGCTGCAAGGTAGAGGATGAACAAGACACGGGCAGCAGGAACTTCCCAAGGGGTAGGGAGGGAGATGTTACATGAACATATAGAGGTTGTAGTTAAGGGAAGACAAGAGTGAATGTAGACGAAGAGAAAGGGACGAAGTAAGGCGACGAACAAATAAGAGCGTCTACTAACATTTGTAACAATCCTATACATGGAAGGATTGGAGGTCATGAGAGCGAACATAATAAACGAATGCAATGTGCATCACGACGATCGGACAAGGATGGAATGTTTGCTTCTACATAGAGGCTCTCAACTGGGGAAGAACGAAATGCACCAAGGCATAAGCGTAATCCCTGGTGATGGATGGATTAAGGATGGGAAAAAATAGCAGGAGGCCGCTGAATATCTGGTCACCATAATTGAATTTTTCAAAAATTAGGCCGAATGTAGACGAAGAGAGTTCACGATCAGCCCCCATGAAAGATGTGCGAGGCTTTTAGAGGCTCAGCCGGCTGTGACAAGTTGCCTCAAGAGAGGTAAATGAGGTTCCCGGACAATCGACGGTCAAACAGGAGGCCGAGAACCTGACTATCACGTTCTAGAATACGTAAGCCGTATAGGTACAATGGATGATCAAAGACCACTGAACGTCAGTAAACGTAATTTGATGAGTTTTGCCACTGAAAATTTAAACCCGTGAGTGGTGGCCCAATCAGAAACCCAGTTAATGGCATGCTGGAGGGAAACTGCAATGAGGTGACAGTCAGCACCTGCACAACTATAGCAAAGTCATCCACATAGAGCGATGACCAAATATTGATGAGAGAACAGATGCCAGATTATTTATATAGGAGAAAGTGTGTTGTGCTCAGAACACAACCCTGGGGGACACCTTCAGCTTGGACAAATTCCGGGAAAGCTGATTACTAACCCGGACCCGAAATGTCTGTCTGTTAAGAAGGCCTTAAGGAAGAATGGTAGGTTGCCCGAGGCCTAAAAGTGGGCCTGGCCAAGATAGTAAATCTCCAAGTTGTGTCATAAGCCTTCTCATGGTCGAAAAAGATGGTAATAACCGAGTGGTTATTAGCGAAGGCATTGTGAATATACGTATCAAGCACAGAAGGGGTCAATGGCAGAACGGCCTTTACGAAAGCCTAGGTTTATTAGGCAGAGACTATTGTACGTCTCCAAATACCACATCAAAGTCATTAACTAGACGTTCCATCACCTGCAAACTGCACTGGTAAGAGCGATGGACGGTAGTGGAGGTATCACGTCCTGTAGTACCGGTTTGCAAAGAAAACAATAGCAGACTTCCACAGCAGGGAAGAACTCTTGCGACCATATAGTTTATAGAGACGTAAGAGGACAGTGAAAAGCCCGACGATGGCTGTTTGCATAATAAATATGCCGTCTGGCAGCTAGGATGATCGGGAAGAGAGCGCGTTTCAGTTCTTTAAGGCAAAAAGGGATATTATAGGGTTTTCAAAGAAGAAAAAACTGGGGCTTTAACTCGCTGGCAGACTTAGAAGAAAGGAACGAGGGCAAAATGGAGCCCTGAGAAATGCGGGACAAGATGGACAACCGTGGGTATAAGAAGAGCACTTTTAAAAGGTTCCATCGATAAAGGATTCGATGAATGTAATCATGCCGAGAAGGGCCCGATAAAGGTATTGTAATTGGGGTTTTGCAAACAACCCCAAAAGGGAAAACGGGAGCAACACCTAAGTTCACCCCAGTTACCCCTGAGGCCCCCCTATTCCCCTGCAAAAAGCATATTTATGGGGAGAAAGATATAAGTGGAAGTGAGAGGGAAACATACTAAAAATGAAGTCCACTGGGAGGAGGGAAAACCAATAGAGAGGGAGGAGGACGTTGTGAAGAAAGAGGGGTTGAGACGAAGAGGGGATGAGGAACCTCAAAGGGGGAGTAGGGCCATCAGTCCAGTCTTTTGGGAAAAAATCTGCAATAGCTTCCAGTGTTTCGGGAAATCAAAGATGCAGAATTTGGGGCTACATTAGAAATGGAAGAGGGAGCAAATGGGGGGTCCATGACTGTACTAAAAATAGAGCCGAGGAGATGAAGAGGAAACGTCGAGGGGTTTGGGGGGGGACAAAGAAAGTGTACGAGGAGGAGGATGAACATCCACACAAGTTCCCGACTGTCAGAGGCGAAGAACCTGGCAGTGGGATTTTTTGGGCCAGGGGCGGCGCGAGGTTTAGGGGGAAGGACGAGGACATGAACTCAATTGAGGAGTAGAGGGGAGGTGGATGAGGGGGGGGGTAGGGCCCCCAGACAAGAATATCAAAAGGATCGAGACAGGGTGACTGAGGATGAGGCACCACAGAGGAAGCGGTAGTTGGACCCCAGGGAGTTAGCAATGCGAGAATAGGAAATGGGGAAGTTCCTGAAGGGAAAATGAGAGACGCATATCAAAGAGAAGCCTTTCCCCCTGAGACAACAGGATTCTGTATTCAGGTAAACCTATAACTAGAATCGGGTTTATGCCTTATGACAGTTAAGGCAAGAGGAGGTAGAGTACAGAAGAAAGGTTTGGCCCTCGGGACCACAGATTGGGCATTCGGCCATGGACCTGTATTTCTTGGACGACCCAAAATAACAGCAGTTTCACTTTGGGGAGGGGGGCCTTTCGAACTTGCAAACGTGACTCCAAAAGAAACCTAAGGTAAATTCAGGCAGTGAAAATGAAAAGCTAGCACAAGGGATGCTTTTTTGTTGGCAGGAGGGCAAAAATGTCAACTTTAAATAGGGCTTGAGCCGTTTTTCTAAACACACCATATGTCGAAAATTGTGATACAGGGGAAAATCAACCACAACAAGAATTGAGGGAATGGCTTTTCAATAGTAACAGGAGTATCAATTTGTAAGAGAGATTGAGCTTGACATTTTTTGACCATGATGATGAGTGCCGGTCTTGAGAGCGGAAAGAAATTTCTTTTTACCAACATGGCGATTAGGGAGAAGTCGGGCCCAGAGTAAAAAAAGTCCTTGAGTGTTTGAAACAGGGGGGAGTGCGTGACGAGCTGGTCGTTTCAGATGAAGAGAAGTGTCAACGCATGTGTGGGACTTGGTCTTTTGGGTGGGGCCAGTCCAATGGGAGACGGGGGAGCGATTCAAAAGCCACTGTCGAGGGAGAAGGGAAAACAAGGTCAGAAGACCCAAAGGGCAGATGTAACAAAAGAGCTTTGGCCTGGATTGAAGCAGGTGACGAACGCATAGCAAGAGGTAAGGGGGATTAGGTGTCCGAAAAGTCGTCCATTAACAAGGGTAGGGTCAGAACTAGGCAGTATCAAGGGGCCTGGGGTATGTTTCTACAGATTAGGCAGCATCCATGGTTAGTTTACTTTTTCTTTTTAAGAAATAAAAATAAAAATAAATAAGGTATACAGACGAAAAGTAATATCAATGACATAATTACGGCAAATTAGGCCGAATTTTGTCCTAGATGAGACCCACACTAGTCAACTAACACCCAGGCACTATTTTACTGATAGGTGAACAGGGACAGCAGGTGTCTTAAAGAAATTTGTATAATGTTTCACCGCACCAGGGATTGGAAACTACAGTAGTGAGTTGGAGTGCACTGGCAATCGAGCCACAGGAACACTGCAAGCAGGGAAATTAAACAAACCACGGTACAGGCGTGATTGAACCTCTCGGCAAAGTCAGAAACTCTGTGGCCAGTGCGTTTCACTGGGCCAACTCGCCACAAAATTTATCCACTAGGTACTATATACACTATAGGGAGGTTAGCATGGGTCCTACTGTAAACCACAATGCAAGTTTTTTCAATGACTCCCACCAGCGTACACAAGGCCTATGCCGTGCTCCTTCCTTAAGTGGGATGTGACCTGACCTGACCTGACTAGGTTGGGTCATTGGCTTGGCTACAGTAGGAAATCCTTGACTTGCCTCGCATGGGGCCAGGCAGCCTGCAGTGTTCCTTCTTTCTTTATGTTCTTAGTCCCCTCAAAGCCATCAATGGCTCAAAATCACGACAGAACTGCAACAAAACCACACCACGGGTGGGAAAATGAACTTGGCAAAAGTGAGTCAAAGAAATCAGGCTGTCATGAGAGTGTTTATTTAATTTGTTTCAACGTGTTACGATTTCTTGCAGAGTCATGATGACGGCTGGAGGGGACTTGGATGCCAGAGTTTGTCACGGCCACACTGGCAGGAGAGATTCATCTGTTAAACTTGTACTGTAGTCACAGGACCCATGTTAACCTCTTATGATGTATAAATATATACCTTAGTTGAATGAATCTTATTGTAGCCACTGGCCCAGGTGGCTCTGGAGTTTTATGACTCACTTGCCGAGAGTTCAATCTCACCACACCATGGTTTGTTTGCAATCGTGTTATTAGGTTTTTTTTACAATATTGCAGCAGGCCTATTGGTCCCATTTTTTGGGGAAATCCAACTCACACCCACTCACCATGAGCCCATCCAACCTATGTTTTTAAAACCACCAAGGTCTTTTAATAACTACCTGGGGGGTTCCACTATCCACAACTCCCCACTGCAAAACCCGTTTTTTTTAATTAATTTTTTAAATCTAAATTTATCCAACTTGAACCACCACTTTAGTCCTGTTTTTAAATATTTTTATCACGTTATCGATACCCCTTTTTTCCCCCCTTTCCACCCGTACATTCCCCCAAACATATCTCCCCCAAAATTTTACGTCTTTCTAGAGTTTAATTTTTTTTTTCCCCAAACCCATCTTCATAGGAAAGGTTTCTGATACATGGAGTCAACTTTTCCATCCTTTCTTTTATATTTTCCAGAGCATTTATGTCCAGTTTTAATATGGGGACCAGCGGAAATATAATCTAAAAATATTATCAGTGATATGAAGTTGAGGCCCAAAAATTAGTACTTTTATTATTTATATTTTGAAATAAAGCCAAGAATTTTATTATTT
Organism: Cherax destructor; assembly: GCA_009830355.1. Lineage (NCBI taxonomy): Eukaryota > Metazoa > Arthropoda > Malacostraca > Decapoda > Parastacidae > Cherax > Cherax destructor. Next base: position 9,395 of record WNWK01035850.1, on the reverse strand, counting down.
TAATAACATTTTTACACTATTTTCTTTTTTTAAATTTCCAACCAGAATTCCAAAATCATTTTTGATTACTTTGACTAAGAACTAAATCAGTTTGTAAGGGCATAGTTATTCCTTTCCCCGGGCTAGAACTTTTAAATTGTCTGCATTGAGCTGCATCCGCTATTTCTCCACCACAACGCCCAACCCATCCAGGTCATCTTGAGCCTTCTTTGGAATTATCTGAAGGCTTATTTTGTGTTATCGATAAACATATGTTGAAAATTTATTCCCCCATCTTCGCTTTGTTTCACTAACTACAAGGGTCTCAAGTTGACCCATTTGGGACCAAATTTAGCGGTCTCCTTGGATTTCTCCCCCCCAATGGAAATTTTTTTCCTATCGGTCAACCGTGCTCCCCGGAGATAATTTTCTTTTTTCCCTTTTCTCACCCATTGTACTCACCCGTTGGTTGCAATGAGACATAGACCCGGCCCCGTTTCATCCGTTTCTGGGGCACCTCCTGCGCCATGGGGCCCTTTTTCATACCTCTTTTTAAAGCTGGATGGAACCTGCCCACTAACGCTCCAAAGCTATTCCATTTCCCGACTACCTGTGATTTGAAAAAATACTTCCAACATCCCTGTGATTCATCTGAGTTTTCCCAATTTCCCCAACTGTGCCCCCTTTTGTTGCTGTGCCCCCATTTTGGGAAAATTTTTCTTCCCTCTGTCAACCTTGTCAATTCCTCCAGTATTTTAATGTCGTTATCATGTCCCCCTACCCTCCTGTCCTGTCCTGTCCTGTTGTGTTGATACTTTCTAATGGGTGTAATTTAACGGTTTAGTGCACACAAATACTTACCCTCTAAGGTAGATAAAGGGTTTTGGAGAATGGGCCGTTGATAAATTGGGACACTTGTGCAACATTTTGGGTTTTCCTTTATTGAGGAAATTTTCAACGAGGGGCCCTTCTCCCCCCAAAACATAAGAACATAAGAAAAAAGGGGGAACACTGCAGAGGCCTATTTGGCCCAGCAGGCAGGCCCAAACCCCCAAACCGGTTTAAACCAAACCCCCGCCCCAGCCAGGTCAGGTTAATTCACTTAAGGAAGGAGCACCATCTGACCTAGTAGCACAAACCAGTCAGGCCCAAACCCTTCCCCCCACACGCACCCCCCCAATATTTATCTCCCCCTTTTTTAAAAACTACACAACTTTTTACCCTATAACTGAGGGGGGTTTTTTTGTTCCCCCCAAACCCCAAAACCCCTTTTAAAACCAAATTTTTTTTCCACCCCCCTTCCTGAATCTGAATTTATCCAATTTAAAGCCATTGCCCAGCCCTTTTTTCAATACTAGATATTTTTGCCCCTATTTAAAAAAAATTTTATTTATTCCTGTTTTCCATTTATACCCCCTAATATACCCCCCCTTTTTTACCCTTTCAGAGAGTGAAATTCGGGCCCCTCAGTCTATCCTCATAGGGAAGATTTCTGATACATGGAACCCAACTTAGTCATCCTCCTTGATTTTTCCAGAGATTTATATCCATTCTGTAATACGGTGCCCAAAATTTTTGTGCAGCATAATCTAGAGGGGGCCCCTTAACCCAAGGGATATATAGAGTTGAAGAACAACCTGAGGCCCCCTTTTTATTATTTATGTTTTTTGGATATGCCCCCAAAGGATTCTTTTCCCATTGCAACACTTATGCACCCCCTTTTCCTTTTTTAGATTATTTAAAACCAGAACCCAAATTTTTTTTCGAAATTTGGGTAGTTTTAAGATTTACTTTATTTTTTTTATATGGGCATTTATTTCCTGTCCAATTTTTAAATTTTTTTTTTAATTAAACGGGTTTTTCCCAAAATTTCTCCCCACAAAAATTTCCCAGAATTTGGGGGAGGCTTTTAATGCCCTTCTTTTAAAAAAAATTTTGGGACGGCCATTTTGGTGTCATCGGCAAACTTGTTTTTGTCCCCATTTTTTTTCCCCTCCCCATGTCGTTTGGGGGTGATTGTAAAAAAAAAAGGGGCCCAAACTCCCCGGGAACACCGTTTGTGATTTTTCCCCCCAACCCCTTTTTCCCCCCCCATTTATGAAATTTTTGCTGCCTATTTGTCAACCATGCCTCTACCCAAAAAAAAAATTTTCCCCTCCTATTCCGGGCCCTTTAATTTTTCCCCTCAAAAAATTCTGATGGGGACTCAAAAAAAAAAGCCTTACTGAAGTCCATATAAAAAAAACATATTCATTACCATGATCACCTCCTCAAAACCTTAGGAAAAAAAAAATTTTTAAAATTTTTAAGGCAGGAAAAAACCCTTTTTTAAAAAGTGCTGAGATTCGTTGGGAATTTTTGCTTTTAAAATGGCTACAATTGCCCCCTTTAAAATTTTTACCCCCCAAAATTTTTCCCCCTATGGAGGTTAGGCTTATTGGTCTATAGTTTTTAAGGGGCCTGTCTCCCCCTTTGAAAAAGGGATTACATTTGCAATTTTCCCCCTTTTCTCAAACCCTGCCAGTTTGAGTGATATGTTTAAAAGATTAGGGCCTAGGTTTGCCAAGTCCCTTTTTTCATTCCTTTTTCAACCCTTGCATACAGTTAAAAGGGGGCCCCCGGGGTTTGTTTTTGGGTTTTTAATTTTTCTTTTTCCTAAGGACCATGTCACGTGACCCTAATCGGGGGAGTTTTTTTTCGCCTGTTCTACATAATTTATTTTTAATATCGCTAGATCTTTTCCCGTAAAAAATGGGGGAAGTAAGGTTAAAAAAAATTTAAAAATTTCCCCCTTTTTACACGGGAGCTGACCTTTAAACTTTTTTTTGGGCCTATCTTGTCCCTTTAATTTTTTCCTTTTGATACCTGAAAAAAATTTTTTTGGGGTTTTTTTTGATTCTCTTTCAACTTTAACCTCATAGTCCCCTTTTTTTTTTTCTTATTCCCTTTTTTTTTTTCTCTTTAAAGAAGAATGGTGGGAAAATCAGAAAGGGGTTTGGGGGTAATCAGTCCCCCCAGCCTTTGGGGTGTTTGTCCATTAACCCTTTAAAAAAAAAAGCATAAATTTTTCCAATTTCCCTTTACCTATGCTGATTTTTTTTTAAAAAAAAAGGGCAAAAAAAAAAAGTGTCGGGGGCCCCAAAACTGTTCAACTGCCTCCCCAGCAAAATCAGGGGGGTTACCAACAAACCCCTGGCTGTCTTCCCGGGGACTGGGCAGGGGGACCCCCAAAATCGGTTTCCTGACCAGCCAGGCTGTGGTTCAGCTTTGGGGGGGGGGTGGCCAGGGGGGGAACAGTCTGGTTTTTTTAGGCCCCTTTTTTTCCCCAAAAAGAGGCCTGGCCAGACCGGGGGCAGGGGGGCGCTGCCCCTGGGGAAAAATTTCCAGGATACCCAAAAGGACCGAGGGTGGGGACTGATTACCCCAAACTCCTTTTGGGGGGTTATTTTGCTTTGTAGGACTGGGGTGAAGCCACTGGGGTGTTAAAACGTTTCCCCAATAAATATACCCAAGTGTTGCACATTTAATTTCTTAGTTTTATTGTTAAGATTTTTAAACATAAAAAAACGGTTAAAAAAAAAATAAACGATATATACGGGGAAGCTTTAGCCGAGAAAAAAAATGCCAAATTTTTGGAAAATAAGCCGGGGCATTGTTTTTATCGTTATTTTACTTTAAAAAAGACCCCAATTACGATAAAAAAGGGGGCTGTTTTGGGGGAAAAAGATTATGACCCCAATCAAAAATATATATATATATATATATATATATATATATATATATATATATATATATATATATATATATATATATATAAATTTTATATATATATATACACGTTTTTTAAAACCCAAACAGAAATTAATTTTTGAAGTGGTCTGGGGCTTTGAGCCCCGCTTCACACACGGAGGGCCCGGGGTTTGATTCCCGGCGGGGGAAAAAATTTCGACGTGTTTCCCCACCTGTTGTCATGTTCACCTAGCAGCAAAAAGGCCCTGGGTTTAAATCGACTGGTGTGGGGCGCATCCTGGGGACAAGATTAAGGACCCCAATGGAAATAAGACAGACAGTCCTCGATGACGCACTGACTTTCTTGGGTTATCCTGGGCTCCCCTCCGGGGTTAAAAATCCGAAAAAATCATCTTATTTTTTACCCCTCAACCCTTTTGACTGATCACCTCAAAATTATTATACTGTCGCCTGTATTCAACTACTAGGCCCCGAAACGTTTCCGAAATAAAGATGCCTTGCTTCACATTCTTATTTATGTCAGTTCTTTTTAAAGCAGAATAAAAAGGGATATTTCCTTGGGGGGTGGGGCCATTGGCTTGCCGGGGGGAGACTTGACTGCCCCAAGCGGGGCCCTGCAGTGTTCCTTCTTTCTTATATTCTTATATTTTTATGTTCTACGGGGGTTGTGGGGGGGGGGGGACCGGGGGGGCCCCCTTGGGGGGGGGGGTTAAAATGCTTCCTGATGTTGGTGACGTGGGTACCCTTTGGCAGATGGCAGGAGGGTATACCTCTGATGGGGGGAAAAAATAAACATAAGCAGTAAAATGTTTCCTTTTTTAAAAGTTTCCCCACAAGGGGCTTTTAAGTCACAAACAGATCAGGGACTTGATGCCCACTGTGTGGGAAAACCGTCAAAAAAGGACCATTATACGCTTTTGTTTATTTTCTTTTATCGTTATTTTATACCATTTATTTCCACCTTGATAGGTTTTGAGTATTTTTGGGGGGGAGCCGCCGGGGGCCCGGAGCAAGGCAGGGGATCATTTGCAGCACTTGAGGAGGAAGGGTTTAGGAAGCCGGGGGGGTTCCATGAATTATTGGTGTGGCGGATGGCAGTGTTTTGTGCCGATGGGGGAGTTTTGGTAGACAGGGGCGTGTTGGGTAGCATCTGCTTTGTTCTTTGTTATCTCTGCAATGTGTTTTTTCCAATTTTTGGTTGTTTAATAATATATTTGAAGAACTGAAACTTTTTTGTCAGAGGTCTGATGCAGTGGGTCAGTGGCTTGCCGGGGGGGCTTGACTTGCCTTTATGGGCCAGTAGGCCTGCTGCAGTGTTCCTTCTTTTTTTGTGAACATTTGGGGTTACAAAATGATCAGTTCTTCAAAGAGAGTCATATCACACAAAATGTTGAGCAAAATAATCCACCAGACTGAATGAATATTCCGCCGATTTCAAGGACTTGTCCATTATATTGCAGACTAATAGGAAAGAAGAAAAGAGAGGTTAGATAATCTTTAAGGTTGGGAAAAAACAAATAAACCTTTCAAAAAAAAAAAAAAACTGTAATTGAATGTCACGATGGTTATACTATTTTAAAGTTTCAAATAAAAAAAAAGATTTTTTATAATATTCAGTTCATTCTATTTAAAACTGTGAATATGGACAAATTGTAAGTAACTCGTACAAGCATATAAATAACATTAAGTAACTCATACTATCGTATAAGAACATATGAATGAAGAAAAGATTTTAACTTGCTGACCCGGCTTGGCACGTCCCAATCACGTCCACTAATTCCCACTCTTAAGTACTAGACTAACCTCTAGTACTCTAGTACTAGACTAACCTATTTTTTAAACCCCACAAAAAAGCTTGCCTCAGTGAAAAGCTTTGGGTTTTTTCACTGATCCACAACTCTTAAGCTAATTATTTATTAAATTTAACTCTAAATTTATCCGGTTTGAACCACTGCTGCATGAAATACTAAATCCAAAAAAGGGAAATTTTTCATGATGTTTTTCTTGGTTTTGTCTACATGGAAACCCAGTAGGCCTGTTGACCACCCATGCTAGACAGAGTTTTCTTAAACTCAACCAACTTTAATGTGATCTTACTACGAATATATTTGGTTTAGTGATGTTATTTGACAGTGAGAATGAGAGTAATCTAATTCATCAATCTTGTCGGTACTGTTTTCATTGAATTTCAAGAGTGTGATATATACGGGGAAAAGGGAGACAACAGAAGACCGTAAGGTTATGGCGAGGTTATTGTCACCTATTATTGCTTTGTCGGGAGAAAATCGGCAAAACGGGTGTCTAAGGACACGTGTGAAGATAGGGTAGTCGATTGTCCTGTGGTGGACCATGACAACAGTACCACTATGCCGGGTCACCATCTGGAGAAGCCCGGGGCCGGATGTCCCGGCGAATCTACTACAAGTGACCACTGATCTACTTGTGTTGGATTTGGGAGGTGATGCAGAAAGACTAACTACAACCGGTATCTCAACCTATGTTTTCATAGCTGAGAAAAGGGTAGTATACCAGAAGGCTCTTTTCCCGCCTCCTTTCCCGTTTGCAACTCTTTAATCAAATTATGTTCATTAAGGTGCCTTATTATGTCGGCTATAAATGATTTTAACAACTTAACTTTATTGACGTCAGACTTGTTAGAATCGACTTATCCTTTTATTTAAAGATAAACCGGAATTATATTAGCCATCTTTAAAATCTCCGCCATAACACTAGTTTGATGCGTTAAACTGCCTTACCAGCTGCAAGTTCCCACTTGCACTCTTTAAGCATTCATTTATATAATAAACCCTTGAAAACATTCATCGGGGTTCAACTCACTTTTTTATAATAAGTCAACTTGCTCAATAACCATGTCCCTTATGACACTAATATTACTTAATTTGTTTTCTTAAGGACCTGAATAATTGTTAATTGTTTATATCATTTGTGCCCTTTTGAAGACTAACAAAAAAAATATTAAAAAAGAGCACATTTCCTTTCATTATCAGTAAACATCCAGACCCCTTTTAGACCCCGTGGGTTTTGCGCTTTTTATTTAAAAAATAATCCAGACCTAGTTTCCAGTGGCCCTATTTTTTTCTGGTTGTCCATACACTTGAAGGAACCATTCTGGGTTTGTTTTGATTAGTAACACTTGCTACTTTAATTTCATAGTCGCGTTTAGCCTTTCTATCCCCTTTATACCTCTCTTTAATATGAACATATTGGTCAATAAGATTATCCTTAATGGATGTGACCTGGGCCCCCACTAGGTTGCGGAGTGGCCTGCCCTATGGGGCCCGTAGGCCTGCTACAGGCAGATAAATAGTGAAGGAGGGATGGGGGAGGGGTAAAAGTGAGGGGGGGATGGAGGGGGGGGGAGTTACCTGCTCTAGGGGCTGATTTCCTCAGCCCCCCCCACAATGGACCAAGGTACCCCAGCCCCCACCTTCGTGCTTCTCCCACTCCACCCACTTCCTTGTAACTACATTTTTCCCCTCCTCCCCTTTCCCCAACTCTTTTACCCTCCCCCCAAACCCTCGCCCCAAGCATCCCCACCCACAACCCTTGCCCCAGGCATTCCCACCTCCGACCCTGGTATCTTCTCTTCCCCCTCCCACCCTATCCAAGGCGACCCTTCCCCACCTGTCCCCCTCCATCCCTCCTGCCACACCTTTCATTGTATGGGTAAACGGGAGTATCCAGCTTTAGGTTGCTTCTCGGGAAAGTTCGCCCATACCAGTTAAAACAGGGAAAGGAAGAAGAGCAGACCAGCACAGACAACAACGTCTCACTTTATTGTTATCCAGCAGCTGTAACTGGTGGTGCTGTAGCAACGTCTTGCAATGTGGGGAACAACACCTGTTCCTTTTTTTTATATAAAGAGCAGTTGAGGGTCCTCCTTTACCCTGGTCTCCAGTCCACAGCTTAAACTTTAATAATAAAGAATTGACACGTGAGTCGTACAGGTTTCTTATCTCTCCTTATATCTTGAAGGATAAAAAAAAAAGCAAAAAGGTAGAGAAAACAGGATAAATGAATTAATTTAGTAGTCACTTGATCATGTAAAACCTGGGTATCATCATTGGGGAGTATCATCTGTACAGCAGGTTTTATGGGTTTTAATACAGAGGCATGAAGACAGATATCCCCCAGGTGTTGCATCTGCCCCAAATTTAACAAGAAAATATATATATTTCAGTGGCCATCCCTTCATAAATGAGGGTAGCAGAAACAGCAGAGGAAAAAACACACAAAAGAAGAGCTTTGCAAAACCCTTAACAAACAACCTTTGATACCGACGAAGAGTTTTGATCCAAGGAAATAGAGCTAGCCCCTCTTAGACCAAAGCTGTCTCCTTTTTTTTCCAATGCCGATGAATCGGGGTTTGACACTTCACTGGGAGAAACATAATTTCCAGTTAGTAGTTGGTGACACCTTAAGATATTCATACACTTCTACACTCCAGTGATATAACAAAATACATTAAAAACGAAACTCAAAAATTCTGAAAATGAAAAAGAATCAAGAAGAAGCCAGCATAATATTGAGAAAGGAAAAATAATCACGGAACTAAGAGTTCCCAAAAAAAAAATGGAGAGATGAGAGAGAGAGAAAAAAGATTAACATCCACCAGTGAGAGCCCATTTTTATGCAGATAAAGAGAAGTTTTGATGAGGAAATTAAAAGAAGTGGTAGAGATACGAGAAGATAAGGAACGAGACAAAAGGGGGGGCGGGCAATATGCCATTTTGGGAGGCAAATAATTGTTTTCTAAGACTGTCGTGTTCTGGGGGAAAATTAATAAAAATAATATAAATCGTAACAACTGTATGCTGATCAGACTAAAAAAATTAAGGTAATGGATACAATACAGACAAGTTGATGAATTGATACAAGTAACATTTGTCAATTTTTATTCTTTCTGATAAAGCCACTGGTTGGCGAAACGTCCTCAGAATAAAGATACCCAGGAGTTGCACACGTCTTATTTAAAAACGTATGCTGGGAAAAGGTAAAGACAGATATTTACAAACAAAATTTGAGACGCAACGAAATCCTGAATTCAGATCTTGCCTCCCTTTCACACACCTCCACCAAATACAAAAATGCCTAATTCCGTTCAGTTTCTTGCCTTCAAATTTATATTCTTCACAGTTGTTGTATTTTGTTTTCCCCCTTTATAAACTGCTTAATCTCATGCTAAAAGGATTTATTTTTACCCACTTTGCTAAAACACACTTATTTTTTTTCCATGTTGCTGTTATATAGGGTCTTAATAAAATTTTGACTCTTGGCTACTTAGCTTTGGGCCCAAACCAAACGTTATTTTTTCACTGAGCTCCTCACGAATGCCAGATTATCTGATACACGGAAGGAAGAGCTAACCAGGGAAGTGGAAAAATTGAGCTAAAGTTAAGGGACTCGTACAGATCCAGGAGAGACAAGAGGGGCAAAAGAGATTAGTGAAATTGACAGAAATTGAAATATTTCTTTTTATATGCCAAAAACAAGGGAAAAAACTTTTTAGGGCCCTGCTCAGACAAGACGGATCTTACACAGATGACAACAAAGAAATGATGAGAACTGAAATCTCAATAAGACTCTGTGTTCAGTGAGCCACTAATCAGTCTAAAGATAGACAATCCAAACATTTTTTTCATGAA
>WNWK01035849.1:0-19523 GCA_009830355.1 Cherax destructor | reverse complement strand
GGAAATACAGTACCTGTACTTTGAAGGATAGGTGAGGATATTACAGTCCAGGACGTGGGAAGTACAGTGCCTGTACTCTGAAGGATGAGTGAGGATATTACAGTTTTGGAGGAGAGCAGTAGATTGCCTGTACTCTGAAGGATGGGTGGGGATGTAACAGTTCTGGAGGTGGGAAGTACAGTGCCTGTACTCTGAAGGATGGGTGGGGTTTATATTAGTTATATTTCGAAGTATATTTTACAAAACACAAAAGATAACATACATTATATCATGCAACTTCTGCTAATAACACACATGAATGTACATGCAAACATTTTTATAACAGGTCGTACAGAGTACTGATTGGTCAGTGAAATGTGTATTATAAAATATAAATTAAAATTTGTATCGGCAGGAAACAGGACGTAGAGAAACACAAACAAATTTTGAGATGAGAATGTTGGCAGTGAGAGTCGTTCCTGCTACTGTTCTGTTCACTGTTAATGGAACTCTTCACTGTTCCTGCACTGTTCAGTGTTTCTGTACTGTTCACTGCTGGAGCACCAGCAGTTCCTAACTCCATCTTCAGGTTAGTGTACGTAATGTGTAGATACCTCAGTTGTTAGTGACGACAAAGACATTTATACGAGCACGATACCGTGTGCAGAGATTGTTGATATTGTGTTGTACATGCAGGGTTATGCACCCAGGATAACCCAGGGTAGTGTGTGTTAGCCACCTAGGATAACCCAGGGTAGGGAGGGTTATCCACCCAGGATAATCCAGGGTAGAGAGGGTTATCCACCCTGGATAACCCAGGGTAGGGAGGGTTAGCTACCAGGATAACCCAAGGTAGTGTGTGTTAGCCACCTAGGATAACCCAGGGTAGGGTTATCCACCCAGGATAACCCAGGGTAGGGTTAGCCACCCAGGATAACCCAGGGTAGGGAGGGTTAGCCACCCAGGATATCCCAGGGTATGGAGGGTTATCCACCCACGATAACCCAGGCTAGAGAGGGATATCCCCTCAGGATAACCTGGGGTAGGGAGGGTTACCTACCCAGGATAACCCAAGGTAGAGAGTTTTATCCACCCAGGATAACCCGGGGTAGCGAGGGTTAGCTACCCAGGATAACCCATAATAAGAGCATTAGCCACCCAGGATAACTCAGGGTAGGGAGGATTAGCAACCCAGGATAACCCATGGTAGAGAGCATTAGCCACCAAGGATAACCCAGGGTAGGGAGGGTTAACCACCCAAGATAACCCAGTGTAGGGAGGGTTATCTACCCAGGATAATCCGGGGTAAGGAGGGTTAGCCACCCAGGATAACCCATTGTAGGGAGGGTTAGCTACAAAGAATAAACCACAATAGGGAGGGTTAGCCCACAGGATAATTCAGGTATGGAGAGTTAACCACCCAGGAAAACCCAGAGTAGGGAGGGTTAATAAGACAAAATAACCCAGGGTAGGGAGTGGTAGCTGCTCAGGATAACCCATGGTAGGGAGGGTTAGCCACCCAGGATAACCAAGGGTAGTGAGGGTTAGCCACCCATGATAACACATGGTAGGGAGGGTTAGCTACCCATGATAACCCAGGTTAGTGAGGGTTAGCCACCCAGGATATACCAGGGTAAGGAGGGATTACCACTCAGGATAACCCAGGGTAGGGAGGGATAGCCACCCAGGATAACCTAGGGTAGGGAGGGTTAGCTACCAGGATAATCCAGGTAGTGAGGGTTAGCTACCAGGATAACCCAGGTAGGGAGGGTTAGCTAACCAGGATAACACAGGGTACGGAGGGTTAGCTACCCAGGATAACCAAGGAAGGGATGGTTACCCACCCAGGATAACCCAAATTAGTGAAGGTTAGCCACTCAGGATCATCCAGTTTAGGGAGGGTTAGGCACCCAGGATAACCAGGGTAGGGAAGGTTAGCCACCCAGGATTACCCAGGGTAGGGAGGGTTTGTAAGACAAGATAACCCAGGGTAGGGAGTGGTAACTACTGAGGATAACCCAGGGTCGGTTAGTGAGTCACGTAGGATAACCCAGGGTATAGAGGGTTAGCCTCCCTGGATAACCCATGGTAGGGAGTGTTAGCCACCCAGGATAACCCAGGTTAGGGAGGGATAGCCACCCAGGATAACTAGGGTAGGGAAGGTTAGCCACCCAGGATTACCCAGGGTAAGACAAGATAATCGAGGGTAGGGAGTGGTAACTGCTGAGGATAACCCAGGGTCAGAAAGTGAGTTATGTAGGATAACCCAGGGTAGAGAGGGTTAGCCACCCTGGATAACCCAGGGTAGGGAGTGTTAGCAACCCAGGTTAGGGAGGGATAGCCACCCAGGATAACAGAAGGTAGCGAGGGATAGCTACCCAGGATAACAGAGGGTAGTGATGGATAGCTACCCAGGATAACAGAAGGTAGCGAGGGATAGCTACCCAGGATATCCCAGGGCTGGGACGGATAGACACCCAGGATAACCCAGGGTAGGGAGGGATAGCCACCCAGGATATCCCAGGGTAGGGAGAGTTAGGCACCCAGGATAACCAAGGGTAGGAAAGGTTAGTTACCCAGGGTAGAGAGTGTTAACTACCCAGGATAACTTAGGGTAGGTATTGTTAGCCACCTAGGATAACCCATTGTAAAGAGGGTTAGCCACCCAAGATAACCCAGAGAAGGAAGGGTTACTCACCCAGGATAACCCAGGGAAGCAAGGTATGCATGATATCCCAGGGCAGGGAGGATAGCCACCCAGAATAACCCAGGTTAGGGAAGGATAGCCACCCAGGATAACCCAGGTAGAGAGGGATAGCCACCCAGGGTAGGGAAGGATAGCCACCCAGGGTAGGGAGGGATAACCACCCAGGGTAGGGAGGGATAGCCACCCAGGGTAGAGAGGGATAGCCACCCAGGGTAGGGAAGGATAGCCACCCAGGATAACCCTGGGTAGGAAGGCTAGGCACCCAGGGTAGGAAGGTTTAGCCACTCAGGATATCAAAGGGTAGAGAGGGTTAGCCACCCCGGATAACCCAGAATAGGGAGGGTTAGTCACCCTGGATAACCTAGAGTAGGGAGGGTTATCTATACAGGATAACCCAGGATAGGGAGGGATAGCCACCCAGGATATCCCAGGGTAGAGAGGGATAGCCACCCAGTATACCCCAAGGTAGGGAGGGATAGCCACCCAAGATAGCCCATGGGTGGGAGGGTTAGCTAACTAGGATAAACCAGGTAGGGAGGGTTAGCAACCCAGGATAACCCTGGGTAGTGAGGGTTAGACACCCAGGGTAGGGAGGGTTAGCTACTCCAGGATAACCCAATTAGGGAGGGTTAGCTCGTCAGGATATCCCAGGTTGGGAGGGTTAGCTACCCAGGATAACCGAGGTAGGGACGGTTAGCCACCCAGGGGTAACCCAGGGTAGTGATGGTTAGCCACCCAGGATATCCCAGGGTAGAGAGGGATAGCCACCCAGTATACCCCAAGGTAGGGAGGGATAGCCACCCAAGATAGCCCATGGGTGGGAGGGTTAGCTAACTAGGATAAACCAGGTAGGGAGGGTTAGCAACCCAGGATAACCCTGGGTAGTGAGAGTTAGACACCCAGGGTAGGGAGGGTTAGCTACCCCAGGATAACCCAATTAGGGAGGGTTAGCTCATCAGGATATCCCAGGTTGGGAGGGTTAGCTATCCAGGATAACTGAGGTAGGGAGGGTTAGCCACCCAGGGGTAACCCAGGGTAGTGATGGTTAGCCACCCAGGATAACCCAGGGTTAGCTACCCAGAATAACATCGCTGGAACCAGTGTAGAAGCCTTCAAGGGGAAACTGGACAAGTAACTTCATCGGGTGCCAGATCAACCAGGCTGTGATGGATATGTGGGGCAGCGGGCCTACAGCAGCAACAGCCTGGTTGACCAGGCAAGCACCAGACGAGCCTGGCCCATGGCCGGGCTCAGAGAGTAGATACTCTCAAAACTCTTCAAAGCTATATCAAAGGTATAACCCAGGGAGGGATAGCCACCCAGGATATCCCAGGGTAGGGAGGAATTGCCACCCAGGATAGGGACGGATATCCACCCAGGATAGGGACGGATATCCACCCAGGATAGGGACGGATATCCACCCAGGATAGGGACGGATATCCACCCAGGATAACCCAGGGTAGGGAGGGTTAGCTACTCAGGATAACCTAGGTAGGGAGGGTAAGCTAAACAGGATAACCCAGGTAGGGAGGGTTAGCCACCCAGGGTAGGGAGGTTTAACTACCCAGGATAACCCAGGGTATTGAGGGTTTGCCACCCAGGATCCTCCAGTTTAGGGAGGGTTAGCCACCCAGGTTTACCCAGGGTAGGGAGGGATAGCCACCCAGAATATCCCAGGGTAGAGAAGGTTAGTCACCCAGTGAAGGGAAGGTTATCCCTACCCAGGATAACCCAGTGTAGGGAGGGTTAGTCACCCAGGGTAACCAAGGGTAGGAAAGGGGATGCTCATCAAATGTCACCACTTATCTTATCACTGTCAGCAGTGGACTGACTTGTCTTACATCATGCTTCCAGGGAACTTCTTATGTTAAGAAAGTTGTTTGGAGTGTTTTGGAGGTATGGGAACGCAATGATAAGGCTTCGGAGGCTTCTACTTTATTTGTATAAAGTGCGAGGTACACAGGCTGTGTTAGTGGCCATGGCCCGGGTGGGCCAAGCCTTGCGAGGGAGAGAGGAGTAGACCTTGTTGACTCTAGGCTGCCTGGACAAGAAGTGAAAAAGGAACATGGTGGAGCTGACTGAAGTGGATATAGGCCTATAGGTGGCAGCACAAGCATGGCGCGAAATAAAAACTCAGCTGGCAGACAGCATATGCTCAGCAGGCAGACAGCATGGCTGTCTGTGCAGACAGCACAGGCTGTCTACATTGCTCGGCCACGCACCTATGGTCGTCCCTGACCATGAATGGCAGTAAAAAAAACTCAGTCTCTCTCTCGCAAGAACAGGTCACAGAACACGAAAGAAAAATACATATACAGTGGACCCCCGAGTTTCGTAAACCCCGGAAATCGTACATTTATGTAAGTATAATATTGTAAGTGCTTGTGGAAAAGTATTTTTGGGGGTCTGAAATAGACTAACCTACGTGACATTTTTTCTTAAGGGGGTAAATTCATTCGGTAATGGCACTTGAGCAGACTTCAGGAGTAAAGTTTTTACGAAACTCGGGGGTCCACTGTATATACATAAACATATGGACATAGAAATAAAACTTCCTCCAGAGAGGGAAGAAAAAAAGGTGTGCTTCGTGGTTTAAGGCAGTGAACGTCGATGCAGCACTGCACGCCTTCCTGCGTCTGGACATATACTGCAACACGGGAGACATAGCTGTGGCTGAGCTGTGACGTAATATGGTATGGTCTCCTCTGGGATGGTGAAGTAGACATCGTAGTAGTCGCTGCAGGGTTCACTCAACCTGGGGCACAACCTGCTAGTGCCCTTGAGTGAGGCGTCGTCAGTAGTCGCAACAGGACAGGACTTCTTCAGGCAAGCGACTCAGGAGGACATTCCTCGACTGGTACTGTCGCTAGGGCTCTCGCTGCTGGCGAGTGTGGAGTGAGTCGTGACAGGGACGACTCGGCAAAACATCTGGAGGTCGTAACAGCATACATCTTACTGCAGTGAGTGGGCTAGCAGTCAAAGTGACATCAACTTTGTGCAGGCTGCTCACTGAAGCTGTGACACGAGGCTGAGTCGCCTGCCGACAGGCTTAACTGCGGCTTGATGAGTGTCATCTCTCGACAGTTGAAGTTACAGTAGAGGACGGGTCTAAGCATCCCCAGACAGGTCGTCGAGAATAACTGGACTGACGGTCTAGGAGGTGAAGTGGAACGGTCTTGATGGGAGAGTCGTTGCGGGTACAATTCAGCAAAGGCATCTACGAGCGGCGAACAATAAGAGCTTTCTGTACAAGGCACTCGAACGCTCGTAACTGATGCCTGGACTTGACAAATGTCAGCTGTCAAGCGCGCGGGGTGGGGTCACACCGGGTGACAAAGTAACACACAGGTACTACATAGTATACACGAGAAACTGCACACATACTGCACATGTGGTATAACATAGCTTACTAGCAAATGATGCTTTTCTGTATAAAAATTGTCACTAAGCAATACACGAACATGCGAGAACACTGACTGAGAGGAATTAATGAACACTCGACATATCTTCTCTCAAATTTCTCGAAAATAATGAAAATAAAATGCACTTCACACTAGAATGTGACATCACGCGATGTCAGGTGTGACATCGTAAGATGATGTCATGGGGTGACATCGCGAGTGACGTCAGCAGATGTCGCGAGATGACGTCATGGAGTGATGTCATGGGGTGACATCGCGAGTGACGTCAGTGGAGTGACGTCGTGGAGTCGGCAGCATCGTGGTGACATCAGTGGAGTCGGCAGCATCGTGGTGACATCAGTGGAGTCGGCAGCATAGTGGTGACATCAGTGGAGTCGGCAGCATCGTGAGTGATGTCAGCAGCATGGTGACGTCATGGGTTGATGCGGCAGCAGGCCATGGCATGTGGCTTGGTGATCTGGCTTAACCCACATGGCATGGTCACACCCCATGTGGCTTGGTGATCCACGTGGCTTGGTGATCCACTTGGCTTTGAGTGGCCTCGACACTCGGATACACAGTTCTGGCAAGAATTCACAAGGAAATTCACAGAAAACAGCATAGAGGGAGTAGGCAGTGAGTGGAGTGAGTCGGCAGCGTGAGTGTTATGGTAGAGTGTGGGTGAGTAGGGGAGAACCCGGCCATTCCCACCTACCCACAAACTCGGGGAGGAACACTGACACTGAACACACTACAAACTCACCTCTGACTTTGCTGAAATAACTGTGCTGGGCTGAACAACAACATCAGAACATGCTGGCAAGGCAGAGCACGTGACTGAGAAACAGCGTGGGAAGCTGTAGCATGGAGTCAGTGATGCCATTTCTCAGAGAATTAGGCAAATTTCGGCCTGAATCCTGCTTGTACCTGTGTCTGGATGCTGAGATTTGCAGACACGACATCAGGATAACTCTTTGAGAGACGGATGCTTCTTGTGTAGAGTGATGAAGTGAAGATGACTTCATTCCTCTTCCTTCCCTCTCGGGCAAACACAGCTGCGACCACCGTTTCCACCATTTATAACGATATGTTATTTGGGTGTCTTGGAGGCGTGGTTGAAATGATAAGGCTTCAGGAGGCTTCTACTTTATTTGTATAAAGTGCGAGGTACACAGGCTGTGTTAGTGGCCATGGCCCGGGTGGGCCATGCCTTGAAAGGGAGAGCGGAATAGACCTTGTTGACTCTAGGCTGCCTGGACGAGAAGTGAGAAAGGAACATGGTGGAGCTGACTGAAGTGGGTATAGGCCTATAGGTGGCAGCACAAGCATGGCGCAAAATAAGAACTCAGCTGGCAGACAGCATATGTTCAGCAGGCAGACAGTATGGCTGTCTATGCAGACAGCACAGGCTGTCTACACTTATCTTATTATTATTATTTTTATTATTATTCCTATTATTTTTTTTTCAACAAGTAGGCCGTCTCCCACCAAGGCAGGAAGACCCAAAAAGAAAGAAAATCCTCTAAAAGAAAATACTTTCATCATTCAACACTTTCACCTCACTTATACATAATCACTGTCTTTGCAGAGGCGCTCAGATACGACAGCTGAGAATAAGTCCCTCCCAACTGTCACTATCCCAGGCATTGTACTTCCCATTTCCAGGACTCAAGTCCAACTAAATCAATTAACTGGTTTCCCTGAATCCCTTCACAAAATATTACCCTGCTCACACTCCAACAGCTCGTCAGGTCCCAAAAACCACATGCTTGCTGGAAGTCCAAGCCCCTCGCCCACAAAACCTCCTTTACCCCCTCCCTCCAACCTTTTCAAGGACGACCCCTACTCCGCCTTCCTTCCTCTACAGATTTATACGCTCTCCAAGTCATTCTACTTTGATCCATTCTCTCTAAATGACCAAACCACCTCAACAACCCCTCTTCAGCCCTCTGACAAATACTTTTAGTAACTCCACACCTCCTAATTTCCACACTCCAAATTTTCTGCATAATATTTACACCACACATTGCCCTTAGACAGGACATCTCCACTGCCTCCAGCCACCTCCTCGCTGCAGCATTTGCAACCCATTCTTCACACCCATATAAGAGTGGTGGTACCACTATACTTTCGTACATTCCCTTCTTTGCCTCCATGGATAACGTTTTTTGTCTCCACAGATACCTCAACGCATCGCACACCTTTTTTCCTTCATCAATTCTATGGTTAACCTCATCCTTCATAAACCCATCCGCTGACAAGTCAACTCCCAAATATCTGAAAACATTTACTTCTTCCATAATCCCTCTCTCCAATGTGATATCCAATTTTTCTTTATTTAAATCGTTTGATACCCTCATCACCTTACTCTTATCTATGTTCACTTTCAACTTTCTTCCTTTACACACCCTCCCAAACTCGTCCACTAACCTTTGCAAGTTTTCTTTAGAATCTCCCATAAGCACAGTATCATCAGCAAAAAGTAACTGTGTCAATTCCCATTTTGCATTTAATTCCCCATAATTTAATCCCACCCCTCTCCCCAACACCGTAGCATTTACTTCTTTTACAACCCCATCTATAAATATATTAAACAACAATGGTGACATTACACATCCCTGTCTAAGACCTACTTTTACCGGGAAGTAATCTCCCTCTCTCCTACACACCCTAACCTGAGCCTAACTATCCCCATAAAAACTCTTTGCAGCCTTCAGTAACTTACTACCTATTCCATACACTTGTAACATTTGCCACATTGCTCCCCTATCCACTCTATCATATGCCTTTTCTAAATCCATAAATGCAATGAAAACTTCCCTACCTTTATCTAAATACTGTTCACATATATGCTTCACTGTAAACACTTGATCTACACATCCCCTACCCACTCTAAAGCCTCCTTCTCATCTGCAATCCTACTCTCTGTCTTACCTCTAATTCTTTCAATAATAACCCTGCCATACACTTTACCTGGTATACTCAGTAAACTTCTTTCTTTCTTCTTTCAACACGTCGGCCGTTTCCCACCGAAGTGGGGTGGCCCAAAATGAAAAACGAAAGTTTCCCATTTTACATTTAGTAATATATACAGGAGAAGGGGTTACTAGCCCCTTGCTCCCAGCATGTTAGTCGCCTCTTACGACACGCATGGCTTACGGAGGAAGAATTCTGTTCCACTTCCCCATGGAGATAAGAGGAAATAAGAACAAGAACTAGTAAGAAAATAGAAGAAAACCCAGAGGGGTGTGTGTATATACATATGCTTGTACATGAATGTGTAGTGTGACCTAAGTGTAAGTAGAAGTAACAAGACATACCTGAAATCTTGCATGTTTATGAGACAGAAAAAAGACACCAGCAATCCTACCATCATGTAAAACAAATACAGGCTTTCGTTTTACACTCACTTGGCAGGACGGTAGTACCTCCCTGGGCGGTTGCTGTCTACCAACCTACTACCTATTACTCAGTAAACTTATTCCCCTATAATTCTTACAATCTCTTTTATCCCCCTTCCCTTTATATAAAGGAACTATACATGCTCTCTACCAATCCCTAGGTACCTTCCCCTCTTTCATACATTTATTAAACAAAAATACCAACCACTCCAACACTATATCCTCCCCTGCTTTTAACATTTCTGTCATGATCCCATCAGTTCCAGCTGCTTTACCCCCTTTCATTCTACGTAATGCCTCACGCACCTCCCTTACACGCACATCCTGCTCTTCTTCACTCCTAAACGATGTTATACCTCCCTGGCCAGTGCATGAAATTACTGCCTCCCTTTTTTCATCGACATTTAAAAGTTCCTCAAAATATTCCCGCTATCTACCCAATACCTCCAGCTCCCCATCTACTAACTCCCCTACTCTGGTTTTAACTGACAAATCCATTCGTTCCCTAGGCTTTCTTAACTTGCTTATCTTACTTCAAAAAAATTTCTTGTTTTCAGCAAAATTTCTTGACAGAGCCTCTCCCACTCTTTCATCTGCTCTCCTTTTGCACTCTCTCACCACTCTCTTCACCTTTCTTTTACTGTCCATATACTCTGCTCTTCTATTAACACTTCTGTTTTGTAAAAACCTCTCATAAGCTACATTTTTCTCTTTTATCACACCCTTTACTTCTTCATTCCTCCTGCATCCACCCTCCTATAGCCACAAACTTTTGCCCCACATTCTAATACTGCATTTTTAAAACTATCCCAACTCTCTTCAACCCCCCCCCTACCCCCCATCCCCACTACTCATACTTGCACTAGCCCACCTTTCTGCCAATAGTTGCCTATATCTCACCCTAACTTCCTCCTCCCTTAGTTTATACACTTTTACCTCTCTCTTACTTGCTGTTGCCATTTTCTTTTTGTCCCATCTACCTTTTACTTTAACTGTAGCTACAACTAAATAATGATCCGGTATATCCATTGCCCTCTCTATAAACATGTAAATCCTGAAGCCTAGCCATCAACCTTTTATCCACCAATATATAATCTAACAAACTACTTTCATTATGTGCTATATCATACCTTGTATACTTATTTTTCCTCTTTTTCATAAAATATGTATTACTTATTACCAAACCTCTTTCTACACATAGCTCAATTAACGGTTCCTCATTTACCCCTGGCACCCCAAATTTACCTACTACTCCCTCCACAACATTTTTACCCACTTTAGCATTTAGATCCCCAACCACGAGTACTCTCTCACTTGGTTCAAAACTAATGAGAGGGTTAGCTACCCAGGATAACCCAAGGTAGAGTGTGTTAGCCACCTAGGATAACCCAGGGTTGGGAGGGTTATTCACCCAGGATAACCCAGGGTAAGGAGGGTCAGCTACCCAGGATAACCCAAGGTAGTGTGTGTTAGCCACCTAGAATAACCCAAGGTTGGGAGGGTTAGCCACCTATGATAACCCAGGGTAAGGAGGGTCAGCTACCCAGGATAACCCAAGGTAGTGTGTGTTAGCCACCTAGGATAATCCAAGGTAGGGAGGGTTAGCCATCCTGGATAACCCAGGGTAGGAAAGGTTAGCTAACCAGGATTACCCAGGGTAGGAAAGGTTAGCCACCCAGGATAACCTACATAGGAAGGATTGCCACCCAGGATAACCCAGGGTAGTCAGGGTTAGCCACCCAGGGTAGGGAGGGTTAGCTACCCAGGGTAGGGAGGGTTAGCCACCCAGGGTAGGGAGGGTTAGCCAGACAAGATAGCCCAGGGTAGGGAGTGCTAGCTGCTCAGGATAACCCAGGATCGGGAGGGTTAGTAACCCTGGAGAACCTAGAGTAGGGAGGGTTATCCACCCAGGATATCCGAGGGTAGGGAGGGATAGCCAACCAGGAAAACACAGGGTAGGCCAGGATAAGAGGTAACTGCTCAGGATAACCCAGGGTAGGGATAGTTAGCCACCTAGGATGAAGGATAGGGAGGGTTAGCCACCTTGGACCATTGCACAACTTTCATGGGGGGCTGATCGTAGAACTCTCCTTCGCCTGCATTCAGCCTTAATATTATTGAAACTCAATTATGGTGACCAGATATATTCGGCGGCCTCTCCTGCTACTCTTTCCAGCTTTAATCCCGTCCATCACCAGGGATTGCGTTTATGCCTTGGCGCCTCTATGTAGAAGCGAACATTCCATCCTTGTCCGATCGTCGTGATGCACATTGCATTCGCTATTATGTTCGCTCTCATGACCTCTGCAATCCTTCCATGTATAGGATTGTCACAGATGTTAGTAGACGCTCGTTATTTGTTCGTCGCCCCTGTTTACTTCATCCCTTTTCTCTTCGTCTACATTCACTCGTCTTCCCTTCAGCTACCACCTTTATATGTTCATGTGACATCTCCCTTTCCCCTACCCCCTTGGGAAGTTCCTGCTGTCCGTGTCTGTTCTATTCCTCTACCTTGCGCGAAAGCCCAATTACCTACGGAGGCTTCTCGCTCTTTTTTTCTAGACCACTTCCATTCTCATTCCCATACCATCGCAGTGTACACCAATGGTTCAAAGTCATCTGACGGCATCGGATTCGCAGCAGTGGGCATCTATTACCCTCGGCTAGCATATTTATGGCTGAATTGTATGCCATTCTTGTGGCACTTATCCGTATTGCATCTATGCCTGTGTCATCATTTGTGGTCGTTTCAGACTCCCTTAGTGCTTTATTGTAATAATAATAATAGCCACCTTGGATAACCCAGGGTAGGGAGGGTTGCTCACCCAGGATAACCAAAGGTAGGAAAGGTCATCTACCCAGGATAACCCAAGGTAGTGTGTGTTATCTACCTAGGATAACCCAGGGTAGGGAGGGTTAACCACCTAGGATAACACAGGGTAGGGAGGGTTAGCCTACCAAGGGTAGGAAAGGTCAGCTACCCAGGATATCCCAGGTAAGGAAGGTTAGCTAACCAGGATTACCCTGGGTAGGGAAGGATTTCCACCCAGGGTAGTCAGGGTTAGCAACCTGTGGACGGTAGCACAAGAGCATATGGATACACACAAGGCCTAGGCACTAGGCCCCAAAAGGGTTAACAATTGTACATTTGGATTTATATCTACATTTCACTTATCTGTTACAAGCAAATTTATGAAATTTGCTTAGTATAACTGGTATCTTATTTCATGAATAAGATATCTTGACATGTCACATAGGTTATTATACTGTCTGATCACATAATTTGCATTTAGTTTGATCATCATCTGTGTCTCCCAAACTTCCAGAAGTACCTGTAGCCAAGCCTAAGCCTGGCAACTACAACATCAGTCAGTCTGTTCACATTGCAAGTTGCTCCACAAACATGCCCATCTATGCTCACGTTATCATGAGCACAGATAGGCACGTTCATGGAAATTAGATTTGGATTTATATCTACAGTTCACTTATCTGTTACAAGCAAATTTAGGAAATTATACTTAATTATACTAAGCAAATTTAGGAAATTTGCTTAGTATAACTGGTATCTTATTTTCATTAATAAGATATCTTGACATGTCACATAGGTTATTATACTGTCTATCTCTATATTCCTCAATAAGTCGACAATTAAGCACAGTGTTCAAGACAGTGACCATATGCCTGATCACATAATTTGCATTTAGTTTGATCATCATCTGTGTGTCTCCCAAACTGCCAGAAGTACTTGTAGCCAAGCCTAAGCCTGGCCACTACAACATCAGTCAGTCTGTTCACATTGCAAGTTGCTCCATAAACATACTTATCTACGTTCATGTTATCATAGTGGATTATAGATCTACTCAGGCTTCTAACTGCATTCCTATAGCAATCATTTTCATTATTTATTTATCTCCTAATATTATTCCTAATGCTAGACACAGATATACCAAAGTTATATTCTACATTCTCCTTCTGGGTGCTCTTCTTGGCTAACATATCAACTTTATCATGAAGGAGTAATCCAATGTGTGATGGAATCCATAGCAATTGTACATTAATTCCTTTGTCCCGGATTTTTGAGTATCTATACCTGGCTTCTCCAATGAGCATGCTGTTAGTCATTATATGAGTCAAGAGTCTTCAATGATGACATAGAATCAGTAATGATGATAGAGTCAAGCTCAGTGTCATAAGTTAGCTTTAGTGCCATTAGGATTGCAAACAATTCAGTTTGCAGTGTAGATGCCCAGTTGTTAATTCTTATGCCTAGCTCAAAAAAATTATTATTGTTCTTAACTAGGGAGGTGGCAACCAGAGCAGATGCAGCCCTGCCAGAAGACTCCTGTTTAGATCCATCAGTGTATATAACTTGTGATAACTTATTACTACCAGCTAGGTGAGAAATTTCTTCTTGGGAGGGACTTGCAGGTATGTGATATTAAATGAACACATCTTCCATGGATTGGTGAAATGCTCTTGTTGCCTACAGATACAATTCATGCAGGTTGTAAAACTTAATGTAATTGCATGTTTTCACAATCCATTTAGATCTGTGAGTATTTACTTCTAGACATTTAGTAAGATTCATTGTGACAGTGTCTGGTTCATTTCTTAACATTCTAATACCAAGTACAGTGTTAATCTCAACAATCCTATCACTGATACTAGTAATACCCAGCTCCTTCCTCATATTAAGAACCTTTGTAGATTTGGGACACCCAAGAATAATTCTGAGAGCTTCATTTTGCATTAACTCAAAGGGTCAGAGAGAACTTTCTCTAGCTAATATCAACATGGGAGCAGCATAATCAATTAAGGACCTAATATAGGCTATGTACATCATTCTCGCGATTCTCACATTAGCACCATAGTTGGGGTTGTAGCCAGCACCAGCTTTAAGAGCATTTAGTATATCTTTGCATTTTTTATTTAGTTGTGGTATAGTGGATTTGTTAAAGGGTACATCTACACCAAGATATCTGTAAGTTTTAATGTAGCTAATGTTTTCACCCTGCAAATAGATGGGTGGGGGATGTCGTTTGCTTGTTAATATCTTTGTTTTAGAGGAAGATATTACGAGGCCTAGTTGATTACAAATTGCTTGAACTTCATCAAGAACGGTACTCATCTTTTTATGCCCTGTTGTATGGATCATGATGTCATCAGCATAGCTTATAGCTATATGTTTAGGTGAGGCAGGTAGAGCATTTAGGAGAGCATTAATCAGAATATTAAATAGCATGGGACTGAGAACTCCTCCCTGCGGTGTACCTAGGGACATTTCTTTAGACTCGCTTCTAAAGCCTTGGTAGAGGACAGAGGATACTCTGACAGGTATCCTATTATCCAGCAGAGTAGGCTACCACCAATATTCATTTTGGCTAGTTCATGTAGTATAACAGTTCTGTTCGCGATATCAAATGCAGATTTTAGATCAAGAAATGTGGTAAAACTAGTAGAGGTGTGTGCGGTGAGAAAGGTGGAGATACAATTCTGCACACTCTTACCTTTCATGAACCCATAGAGGGAGGGGGAGAGTTGGTGTCTGATTCTATAGTACAGTCTGTTACGTATCATTCTTTCAAAAATTTTACAAAGACAGGAGATGCACGAAAACCGAGGGACCACTGTATTTGGTAGCTGACATTTAGAGCACTCCACAGCAATTATTATTAATTTTTTTTTTTTTTTTATTAACACATCGGCCGATTCCCACCAAGGCAGGGTGGCCCGAAAAGAAAAACTTTCATCATCATTCACTCCATCACTGTCTTGCCAGAAGGGTGCTTTACACTACAGTTATAAAACTGCAACATTTACACCCCTCCTTCAGAGTGCCGGCACTGTACTTCCCATCTCCAGAACTCAAGTCCGCCTGCCGGTTTCCCTGAATCCCTTCATAAATGTTACTTTGCTCACACTCCAACAGCACGTCAAGTATTAAAACCATATGCCTCCATTCACTCCTATCAAATACGCCACACATGCTTGCTGGAAATCCAAGCCCCTCGCACACAAAACTTCCTTTACCCCCTCCCTCCAACCTTTCCTAGGCCGACCCCTACCCCGCCTTCCCTCCACTACAGATTTATACACTCTCGAAGTCACTCTGTCTCGTTCCATTCTCTCTACATGTCCAAACCACCTCAACAACCCCTCCTCAGCTCTCTGGACAATCGTTTTGGTAATCCCGCACTCCTCCTAATTTCCAAACTCCGAATTCTCTGCATTATATTCACACCACACATTGACCTCAGACATGACATCTCCACTGCCTCCAGCCTTCTCCTCGTTGCAACATTCATCACCCATGCTTCACACCCATATAAGAGCGTTGGTATAACTATACTCACATTCCCCTCTTACTTCCATGGGACAAGTTTTGTCTCCACAGACTCGAGTCTCCACTCATCTTTCCCCACAATTCTAGATTCACCTCATCCTTCATAGACCCATCCGCCGACATGTCCACTCCCAAATATCTGAATACATGTATTATTAATTATTATTATTTATTATTATTTCCCTACAATATATTGTAGGGAAATAATAATTATTATTAATAATATTATTATTATTTCCCTACAGTATATTGTAGGGAAATAATAATAATTAATAATAATTGCTGTGGAGTGCTCTAAATGTCAGCTACCAAATACAGTGGTCCCTCGGTTTTCGTGCATCTCCAAACTCGAACATTTATGTAAGTGTATTTTCGTAAGTGCTGTTGCAAGTGTATTTTTGGGGGTCTGAAATAGACTAACCTACGTGACATTATTTCTTAAGGAAGTAAATTCGTTCGGTAATGGCTCTTGAGCAGCATTCTGGAACGAATTTTCGGCGAAAACCGAGGGACCACTGATAACATTTAAAGTACTCCAGATCAATTATTATAAATTATTATTATTCTGAAAACAATAAATGCTATTTTTGCATTTGTTCTTATAACAAGAGTGATTCAGGCATGTTTACCCTGATGTAAACATCTCTTATGGTGGCGGTCTGCCTGCTTCTCTTACCCCACTCATATAATATGGCATATATTATTTATTTCAGCATCTTTATTACAGTTCTAGGGTATTTATCATGTTTCTGATATCAATTTGAAATAAATGTAATAGATAGATAACTTTTATTACTAATATTAGTGTAATTACACAACATTTTATTAGCGCTAAGGCTAACATCCACCACCTATGCCGACTCACCAGACACTGCTCGCCTCTCCCTCCCTCCAATAGCTCCTCCCACTTCGTAACGATGTTATGAAGTTGGAGTTTCATTTTTTTTTCTAATGTATACATATTTAATTCAACATTTGGCATCATTACAAAGTGGGCGGAGCTACAGCAGAGGGAGAAGAAGCAGTGTGTCAGTAACTCTTGATTCCCCATGACACTTCACAACACTATAAAATACGTATTGTATAATTATACTATTACAGGCCTCCCTCCACAGCCAGCTCATGTCAAAATAACATGTATATAGTACATTATTTTACGATGTTTATATGTGTTTTATGATTGTTCATGGTTCAATAGGTTAAGGAAGTAGTATTGTATTATATTTCCCTACAATATATTGGGGCACCAAACATTCGCGATTTTTCAACATTCGCGAGGCTCTTGATCCCCTAACCCTCGCGAATGTTGAGGGAAACCTGTATAATATATGCCCTTTACCAAGATATGGCTCCATCATTGTTCTAACCACATCACCAGAGATACCCAATAACTTTCTGGTATCTTTCAATGTATTAATGCCAGTGTACACAATTATATCCAAAACTAGACCACTTTTGCAAACACACAGTACAAATAACTTTATACCAAAGCGTTTCCTCTTGCTTGATATATATTGCTTGAACGACAGTCTGCCTTTGAACAAAATTAAATATTCATCAATAACAAGCTTCCTGAAGGGATAAAAATACATAGAACACTTTGTTTCTGTCAGGCCTTGTTTTGTCTGAGAAGTGTAGCATACGTAACAGTATCAAAAATCGATTCACTGGTATATCACTAAAACCTGGGGTTGAAATCAGGCGTTCCGTCGACCAGTATGTGTTGACAGTGCTTTTACACATGTGGCATAAGCATTATTGTGGCAAAAAACAGGTACATCTCTGCCACAGTTGTGTCCTTCCACTGGTGTAGGCGTGACCTGGTGAAAGAATTGTACAGTGGACCCTCGCTATTCGAACACTCCAAAACTCACCCTTTTATGTAAGTTTATTATTGTAAGTGCTTTTATAAGTGTATTTTTGGGGGTCTGAAATGGACTAATCTAATTTAAATCATTCCTTATGGGAATAAATTTGTTTGGTAACAGCATTCTGGAATGAGGGTGAGTTTTGGAGTGTTCGAATAGCGAGGGTCCACTGTATTTGCCATGGTGTACTCGTAGTATATATTGCTCTCCCTGACAATAATGTCCATCAGGGGTTCATCAAAGAATAACTGAAAGCATTCCAGTTCAGTGGCATTGTTCTCAAGTGTACAATTTTGCAGTATTCCACTTTGTGTTTCATCAAAGTCATGGGGATTGGGAACAAAATTGTTACCTTGCTGCCAATCCCAGATGCGGTCTGCTGGTGGGTACTGGATATTGACAGGTGGTTGTGGTTGAGGAGTTTGTGGTTGTGCAGGTTGTGGGAGGGTGGGGGTGGTTGAGGCTGGTTGTGGCTGTGCTGAGTTAGCAGCATGGGTAGCAGTGTGGCCCGCTCCTGGTGCCACATGACTCATACCACCCCCAACACTACCACTACCACCAGCTGCCCCATGCACATTACGCATCCCCATTGTAACAATATCATCATCTTCACTATCAATTCGTGGTCTTGATGTCGAGTCCCTCTTCACTAATGTCCCTCTGGACGATGTCCTTAATTTTCTTAGAGAGAAGGCCAATGAAGGGATACTTCATCTCCCTATACCTACTGATGTCTTTCTTGATCTTATCTGCCTTTGTGTGGACTCTAATTCCTTTTCTTTTCAAGGTAAATATTACTCTCAAACCTTTGGTGTCGCCATGGGCTCTCCTCTATCTCCTGTTCAGTGCTAATCTTTACATGGAATACTTCGAGACTGTTGTTCTTCCCACTATTGATGTACGTCCTTCACTCTGGCTCTGCTATGTAGATGACACCTTTGCTCTTTGGCCTCATGACTCAAGTCTCTTCCAACCATTTCTTGATGCTCTTAATAATCTTGCCCCTTCCATTAAGTTTAAAGCTGATTGGGAATCTAATTCTTTGCTTCCTTTCCTTGATGTTCATGTCCACCGCTCAGTTACAGGTTTTGCCTTTTCCGTGTACTGCAAGCCTATGCACAGATAACCTTCACCGCACGCATAAGTGCGATAAACCACCTCAACTACTTGGAACGCTTGAAGTTCCTAAACCTGTACTCTCTAGAACCCAGGCGGGAGAGATACATTATTATATACACATGGAAAATTCTCGAGGGCTTAGTACCAAACTTGCACACAAAAATCACTCCCTACGAAAGCAAAAGACTCGGCAGGCGATGTAACATCCCCCCAATGAAGAGCAGGGGTGCCACTAGCACGTTGAGGGGCAACACAATAAGTGTCAGGGGCCCAAGATTGTTCAACTGCCTCCCAGCATACATCAGGAGGATTACCAACAAACCCCTGGCTGTCTTCAAGCAGGCACTGGACAGGCACCTCAAGTCGGTACCCGATCAGCCGGGCTGTGGTTCGTACGTTGGACTGTGTGCGGCCAGCAGTAACAGCCTGGTTGATCAGGCTCTGGTCCATCAGGAGGCCTGGTCACAGACCGGGCCGCGGGGGCGTTGACCCCTGGAATTCTCTCCAGGTAGACTCCAGGTAGACAGTGGCATGTACATTCACTACTTTTCGTATCATGCCTCCTCTGTCAAGAAAAGTGGTCTTATCTCCCTCTTTCTCTGTGCTCTCTGCATTTGTGATCCTCAGTTCCTTGAAGCAGAAATTTCCACTCTTCATAATTCATTTTCCCGCCTTGGCTACCCTTCCCATTTCATTGACTCTGCT
>WNWK01035848.1:0-19524 GCA_009830355.1 Cherax destructor | reverse complement strand
CCTGCAGGAGACTCCTCGATTCTGAAGGAGCTCCTCGCTCCTGCAGGAGACTCTCGCTCCTGCAGGAGACTCCTCGCTCCTGCAGGAGCTCCTCGCTCCTGCAGGAGACTCCTCGCTCCTCAGGAGACTCCTCGCTCCTGCAAGAGACTCCCGCTCCTGCAGAGACTCCTCGATCCTGCAAGGAGCTCCTCGCTCCTGCAGGAGACTCCTCGCTCCTGCAAGAGACTCCTCGCTCCTGCAAGAGACTCCTGCTCCTGCAAGAGACTCCTCGCTCCTGCAAGGAGCTCCTCGCTCCTGCAGGAGACTCCTCGCTCCTGCAGGAGACTCCTCGCTCCTGCAGGAGACTCCTCGATCCTGCAGGAGACTCCTCGCTCCTGCAAGAGACTCCTCGCTCCTGCAGGAGACTCCTCGCTCCTGCAAGAGACTCCTCGCTCCTGCAAGAGACTCCTCGCTCCTCAGGAGACTCCTCGATCCTGCAGGAGACTCCTCGCTCCTGCAGAGACTCCTCGCTCCTGCAAGAGACTCCTCGCTCCTGCAAGAGACTCCTCGCTCCTGCAAGAGACTCTCGCTCCTGCAGAGACTCCTCGCTCCTGCAAGAGACTCCTCGCTCCTGCAAGAGACTCCTCGCTCCTGCAAGAGACTCCTCGCTCCTGCAAGAGACTCCTCGCTCCTGCAAGAGACTCCTCGCTCCTGCAGGAGACTCCTCGCTCCTGCAAGAGACTCCTCGCTCCTGCAAGAGACTCCTCGCTCCTGCAAGAGACTCCTCGCTCCTGCAAGAGACTCCCTCGACTCCTGCCAAGAGACTCGTCGCTCCTGCAAGAGACTCCTCAGCTCCTGTCAAGAGACTCCTCGCTCCTGCAAGAGACTCCTCGCTCCTGCAGGAGACTCCTCGCTCCTGCAAGAGACTCCTCGCTCCTGCAAGAGACTCCTCGCTCCTGCAAGAGACTCCTCGCTCCTGCAAGAGACTCCTCGCTCCTGCAAGAGACTCCTCGCTCCTGCAAGAGACTCCTCGCTCCTGCAAGAGACTCCTCGCTCCTGCAAGAGACTCCTCGCTCCTGCAGGAGACTCCTCGCCTGAAGAGACTCCGCTCTGCAGGAGACTCCTCGCTCCTGCAAGAGACTCTCGCTCCTGCAAGGACTCCTCGCTCCTGCAAGAGACTCCTCGCTCCTGCAAGAGACTCCTCGCTCCTGCAAGAGACTCCTCGCTCCTGCAAGAGACTCCTCGCTCCTGCAAGAGACTCCTCGCTCCTGCAAGGACTCCTCGCTCTGCAAGAGACTCCTCGCTCCTGCAAGAGACTCCTCGCTCCTGCAAGAGACTCCTCGCCCCTGCAAGAGACTCCTCGCTCCTGCAAGAGACTCCTCGCTCCTGCAAGAGACTCGTCGCTCCTGCAAGAGAGACTCCTCGCTCCTGCAAGAGACTCCTCTTCCTGCAAGAGACTCCTCGCTCCTGCAAGAGACTCCTCGCTCCTTCAGGAGACTCCTCGATCCTGCAGGAGACTCCTCGTTCCTGCAAGAGACTCGTCGCTCCTGCAAGAGACTCCTCGCTCCTGCAAGAGACTCCTCGCTCCTGCAAGAGACTCCTCGCTCCTGCAAGAGACTCCTCGCCCCTGCAAGAGACTCCTCGCTCCTGCAAGAGACTCCTCGCTCCTGCAAGAGACTCCTCGCTCCTGCAAGAGACTCCTCGCTCCTTCAGGAGACTCCTCGATCCTGCAGGAGACTCCTCGTTCCTGCAAGAGACTCGTCGCTCCTGCAAGAGACTCCTCGCTCCTGCAAGAGACTCCTCGCTCCTGCAAGAGACTCCTCGCTCCTGCAAGAGACTCCTCGCTCCTGCAAGAGACTCCTCGCTCCTGCAAGAGACTCCTCGCTTCTGCAAGAGACTCCTCGCTCCTGCAAGAGACTCCTCGCTCCTGCAAGAGACTCCTCGCTCCTGCAAGAGACTCCTCGTTCTTTCAGGAGACTCCTCGATCCTGCAGGAGACTCCTCGATCCTGCAGGAGACTCCTCGCTTCTGCAAGAGACTCACCGCTCTTGCAAGAGACTCCTCGCTCCTGCAAGAGACTCCTCGCTCCTGCAAGAGACTCGTCGCTCCTGCAAGAGACTCCTCGCTCCTGCAAGAGACTCCTCGTTCCTGCAAGAGACTCCTCGCTCCTGCAAGAGACTCCTCGCTCCTTCAGGAGACTCCTCGATCCTGCAGGAGACTCCTCGTTCCTGCAAGAGACTCGTCGCTCCTGCAAGAGACTCCTCGCTCCTGCAGAGACTCCTCGCTCCTGCAAGAGACTCCTCGCTCCTGCAAGAGACTCCTCGCTCCTGCAAGAGACTCCTGCGTCCTGCAAGAGACTCCTCGCCCCTGCAAGAGACTCCTCGCTCCTGCAAGAGACTCCTCGCTCCTGCAAGAGACTCTCTGCCTCCTGCAAGAGACTCCACGCTCCTGCAAGAGACTCCTCGCTCCTGCAAGAGACTCCTCGCTCCTGCAAGAGACTCCACGCTCCTGCAAGAGACTCCTCGCTCCTGCAAGAGACTCCTCGCTCCTGCAAGAGACTCCTCGCTCCTGCAAGAGACTCCTCGCTCCTGCAAGAGACTCCTCTCAGTAGCAACAGATAATCAAGTTAAAAATGAAAACTTGTTTCTCAGTTTCCAGTATAAATAAAGAAGAGTTTTATTTTTCATTTTTAATTCTAAAATTTGATATTAAGGAAGAAAGTAGCGGCACACAGAGTAGAAGGGAACATTTTCTCCTGGTTGATCGTTAGACAGGATGGGGACGTGTTACTAGTAGTGTTCCACAAGGGTCTCTCTTAGATACATATATAAGATACTTGATTTCAGCATGATACGGAGGTGAGGGACATTTAGGTGTTCATGCAGAAAGCTCTTTAATAGGCAAAGTATTTCGGCCAGACTTAAGACTAATTTAACATAAATAAGGCAATGACAAATTGAGTGGTTTTTATATATACAGTCTCTTAGGGGGTTGTAAATATAAATTTAGGAGTTATAATGAATACAAGACGTAGATGAGGGGACTAAATAGCGATTTGATCAAGTGTGCAGAGGACACTAAAATAGGCCGTCAGGTTAAGTCTAATGAGGACACTAAGAGTGATACAGGAAGATCTGGATAGGTTGATGCAGTGGTCGGAGAATTGGCAGAAACAATTAAATGGTATACTTGGAGTATACCTGGAGTGTACCAGGAGAGGGGTTTTGGGGATCAACGCCCCCTCGGCCTGGTCTGTGACCAGACCTCGACAAATGTAGACAAATGTAAGGTTCTAATCCTGAGAAAAGAAAGTTATCATGGTACTTATGAACTAAATAATTTAGATCTCAGTCAAACTGAACCAGAAAAAAAGATAAATGTTCTATTTACCAGCTGTCTAAAGCCAAGACAACAGTGCATAAGTGTTCACAATAAAGCCAATCGAATTCTTGGCTTCCTATCAAGAATTATAAATAAATAGGAGTCCTCAGGTCAAATTTCAACTTTATGTATCCTTGGTAAGACCTCATTTAGATTATTCTGCTCAGTTCTGGTCTCCATATTACACTTTGGATATAAATGCCCTGGAAAACATATAGAGAAGGAAGACCAAGTTGATCTCATGTATCAGAAATCTCTCTTATGAGGATCGACTGAAGGCACTAAATCTGAACTCACCGGAAAGGCGTAGAATTAGGGAAGCTATGATTGAAGTGTAG
Organism: Cherax destructor; assembly: GCA_009830355.1. Lineage (NCBI taxonomy): Eukaryota > Metazoa > Arthropoda > Malacostraca > Decapoda > Parastacidae > Cherax > Cherax destructor. Next base: position 15,827 of record WNWK01035848.1, on the reverse strand, counting down.
AAATGGAAGGCAGGGATCAATAAAGGAGACGTAAATAACGCGCTGAAAATATGTAACGCAGACAGAACTCACAGCAATGGATTCAAGCTGGAGAAATTTAGATTTAGAAAGGATATGAGAATGCATTGGTTTGGCAGTAGAGTTGTGGGTGAGTGGAAGAAACTGTCAGGTAGCGCCACTGTAGCCAGAACTTTGGGTAGCTTTGAAAATAAGAGGGACGGGAAGATGCCTGAGTGTGAGTTAAACCTGTCTACCGTGGGTTCTAGGTCTGCAGCAGTGTTCTTATGTTCTTATTATTTAATTATTTACTTACTAACTTACCGACTTATCCGTAGCTCAATTGCTAGCGCACTCAGCTCACACACTGAAGTCCGTGGTTCGATCTCCGGCACGGGTGGAAACATTAGGACTTGTTTCCTTAAGACACCGCCTGTCCATGTTCACCTAGCAGTAAAATAGGTATCTGGGTGTTAGTTGACTGGTGTGGGTCGCATCCTGGGAATAAAATGTTCCTAATTTGCATGAAATGCTCAGCATAACAAGGGGCTTTCTATATAGTAGTATGTCACTGATGTCAGCTATGGTCTATATACCTTTTACATGTAGTATTTGTAAAAATAAAAATTATTATTATTATTATTATTATTATTATTATTATTATTATTATTATTATTATTATTATTATTATTATTATTATTATTATTATTATTATTATTACGTATTATTATTATTTACTTACTTATTTACGTATTATAGTTACTCAGTAATATTTAGAATTTTCTACGGTAAGACCATGAAAGAAAACGTTGTTCGTTGTAATCTATGGGAAACTTAGCTAAATTATATTTCTGTTGTTTCTTAATTGAGACTTATCTAAAATGTATTCCTTATGTAGCTAAGGGAAGACTTACCTAAAATATTTTCCAATTTAAATCAAGTCTTTTTTAGTTAGGTTTGTGTAAATATTAAAAACAATGATGTTGAATGCACACAGATGCTATGTACAGGCCTATATAAGATTGCTGGGGTCGAGCCACAGCTCCTTGCCGAGTGCACTTGCCTGAGCGTTTTCCATGATCCCTATTTTAGGGATTCAAGTATTCTTGTCTGGTGGCGAAAGGGTTACGTGTAGTCTAAATGAACCTGGTGTAGTCGACAGGCTTGAAACCCCGTTAACCAACCTTCATATGATAAACGTGATAGGTAGAAATTGTTTGGGGGTAAAGGGGGAGTTGAGGACTGTGGCCTTTGATGACAGTCGGTATTGTGACTGTTATTGTTCCATCCATGGTATTGTTCCAGCCACCGTTCTGTGATTTATTGTTCCAGCCACGGTATTATGACTGTTATTGTTCCAGCGACGGTATTGTTCCAGCCACGGTACTGTGACTGTTATTGTTCCAGCCACGGTATTATAACTTTTATTGTTCCAGCCATGGCATTGTAACTGTTATTGTTCCAGCCACGGTATTGTTCCAGCCACGGTACTGTGACTGATATTGTTCCAGCCACGGTATTATGACTTTTATTGTTCCAGCCATGGTATTATAACTTTTATTGTTCCAGCCATGGCATTGTAACTGTTATTGTTCCAGCCACTGTATTGTGACTGTTATTGTTCCAGCCATGGTATTGTGACTGTTATTGTTCCAGCCATGGTATTGTGACTGTTATTGTTCCAGCCATGATATTATGACTTTTTTTGTTCCAGCCATGGTATTGTGACTTATTGTTCCAGCCATGGTATTGTGACTGTTATTGTTCCAGCCATGGTATTGTGACTTATTGTTCCAGCCATGGTATTATGACTTTTATTGTTCCAGCCATGGTATTGTGACCGTTATTGTTCCAGCTATGGTATTGTGACTGTTATTGTTCCAACCTTAGTATTGTGACTGTTATTGTTCCAGCGACGGTATTGTGACTGTTATTGTTCCAGCGACGGTATTGTGACTATTATTGTTCCAGCGACGGTATTGTGACTGTTATTGTTCCAGCGACGGTATTGTGACTATTATTGTTCCAGCGACGGTATTGTGACTGTTATTGTTCCAGCGACGGTATTGTGACTGTTATTGTTCCAGCGACGGTATTGTGACTGTTATTGTTCCAGCGACGGTATTGTGACTGTTATTGTTCCAGCGACGGTATTGTGACTGTTATTGTTCCAGCGACGGTATTGTGACTGTTATTGTTCCAGCGACGGTATTGTGACTGTTATTATTCCAACCATGGTATTGTGACTGTTATTGTTCCAGCGACGGTATTGTGACTATTATTGTTCCAGCGACGGTATTGTGACTATTATTGTTCCAGCGACGGTATTGTGACTGTTATTGTTCCAGCGACGGTATTGTGACTGTTATTGTTCCAGCGACGGTATTGTGACTGTTATTGTTCCAGCGACGGTATTGTGACTGTTATTGTTCCAGCGACGGTATTGTGACTGTTATTGTTCCAGCGACGGTATTGTGACTGTTATTGTTCCAGCGACGGTATTGTGACTGTTATTGTTCCAGCGACGGTAATGTGACTATTATTGTTCCAGCCTCGGTATTATGACTTATTGTTCCAGCCACGGTACTGTAACTATTATTGTTCCATCCACGGTATTGTGACTTATTGCTAATTGCTCAGCTTAAACAATATCTCTAAGTTTCCTCTATCAACAGACACAACAGAACTTCATCAACAGATCTAGGTAACAGACACAACAGAACTTTATCAACAGATCTAGGAACCAAGACGCAGATTTTCACACATTTCAGTGTATAAGAACTTCAGTGTGTGAGAACTTCAGTATGTTAGAACATCAGTGTGAGAACTTCAGTGTACTCACCTAATTGTGGTTGCAGGGGTCGAGACTCAGCTCCTGGCCCCGCCTCTTTGCTGTCCGCTACTGGGTCTCTGCTCTCCCTGCTCCATGAGCTTTATCATACCTTGTCTTAAAACTATGTATGGTTCCCGCCTCCACTATATCGTTCGCTAGACTATTCCACTTCCTAACTACTCTATGGCTGAAGAAGTGCTTCCAAACATCCCTTTGACTCATCTGAGTCTTCAGCTTCCAGTTGTGTCCCCTTGTTTCTGTGTTCCCTCTCTGGAACATCCTGTCACTATCTACCTTGTCGATTCCCTGCAGTATTTTGTATGTCGTTATCATGTCTCCTCTAACCCTTCTGTCCTCCAGTGTTGTTAGTCCTATTTCCCTCAACCTTTCTTCATATGGCATTCCCCTGAGTTGTGGAACTAGCCTTGTCGCAAACCTTTGCACTTTCTCTAATTTCTTGACGTGCTTGACAAGGTGTGGGTTCCAGACTGGTGCTGCATACTCTAGTATGGGCCTGACATACACGGTGTACAGTGTCTTGAACGATTCCTTGTTAAGGTAACGGAACGTGTGTTGTGGGGGTTCTTTGCATAGATTTGGTAATAAATACTAACGATGAGCTTGGAATGGTAACGTTTAATGAGACTTTAGATATATGGGAATTGAGAGTCTATGCCTATGTCCGCCTGCTATGCCTATCCGAGTGGAACTGCCTGCTGGCCCGCACGGCACTGGGGCGTTCAAAAAGCAGGCCTATGATTGGCTAATGCCAGATCACATGGGCAGAGGTTGATGATCACGTGAACAGCTATGGCTTAGCCGTTAGAAATACGAACCGTACAAAAGCTAATCTTAGGTTTGCCAGTCGCCCATATGCTGCCGCGGTTATCTGGTTGATGTGTGTTTCCGGAGACGTGCTTGGCGTTATACTCACCCCAAGGTCTTTCTCCTTCGATGAGGTTTGTAGCCTTTGTCCACCTAGCCTGTACTCTGTCAGTGGTCTTCTTTGCCCTTCTCCGATCCTCATGACTTTGCATTTGGTGGGGTTAAATTCGAGAAGCCAGTTACTAGACCAGATGTCAAGCTTGTCCAGGTCTCTTTGAAGTCCTGCTTGGTCTTCATCCGATGTGATTCTCCTCATTAATTTCACATCATCTGCGAACAGAGACACTTCTGAGTCTATCCCATCCGTCATGTCATTCACATATACCAAGAATAACACTGGTCCTAGGACTGACCCCTGCGGTACACCGCTCGTCACCGGCGCCCACTGTGATACCTAATCACTCACCAAGACCCGTTGTTGCCTCCCTGTGAGGTATTTCCTGATCCATTCCAGTGCCCTTCCTGTTATACACGCTTGGTCTTCCAACTTCTTTATTAATCTCATATGAGGAACTGTGTCGAAGGCCTTCCTGCAGTCCAGGAAAATGCAGTCAACCCACCCTTCTCTATCTTGCCTTACCTCTGTTACTTTATCATAGAACTCCAGGAGGTTTGTTACACAGGATTTGCCTTCCCTGTATCTGTGCTGTCTGTCGTTGATTATCCTGTTCTGCTCCAGGTGCTCCAGGTGTGAGAACTTCAGTGTGTGAGAACTTCAGTGTGTGAGAACTTCAGTGTATGAGAACTTCAGTGTGTGAGAACTTCATTGTGTGAGAACTTCAGTGTATGAGAACTTCAGTGTATGAGAACTTCAGTGTGTGAGAACTTCAGTGTATAAGAACTTCAGTGTATAAGAACTTCAGTGTATAAGAACTTCAGTGTGTGAGAACGTCAGTGTGTGAGATCTTCAGTGTGTGAGAACTTCAGTGTATAAGAACTTCAGTGTATGAGAACTTCAGTGTGTGAGAACTTCAGTGTATGAGAACTTCAGTGTGTGAGAACTTCAGTGTGTGAGAACTTCAGTGTGTGAGAACTTCAGTGTGTGAGAATTTCAGTGTATGAGAACTTCAGTGTGTGAGAACTTCAGTGTATGAGAACTTCAGTGTATAAGAACTTCAGTGTGTGAGAACTTCAGTGTGTGAGAACTTCACTGAATAAAAACTTCAGTGTGTGAGAACTTCAGTGTGTGAGAACTTCAGTGTGTGAGAACTTCAGTGTGTGAAAACTTCAGTGTATGAGAACTTCAGTGTATGAGAACTTCAGTGTGTGAGAACTTCAGTGTGTGAGAACTTCAGTGTGTGAAAACTTCAGTGTGTGAGAACTTCAGTGTATGAGAACTTCAGTGTGTGAGAACCTCAGTGTATGAGAACTTCAGTTTATGAGAACTTCAGTATATAAGAACTTCAGTGTGTGAGAACTTCAGTGTGTGAGAACTTCAGTGTATGAGAACTTCAGTGTATAAGAACTTCAGTGTGTGAGAACTTCAGTGTGTGAGAACTTCAGTGTGTGAGAACTTCAGTGTGTGAGAACTTCAGTGTGTGAGAACTTCAGTGTGTGAGAACTTCAGTGTGTGAGAACTTCAGTGTGTGAGAACTTCAGTGTATGAGAACTTCAGTGTATAAGAACTTCAGTGTGTGAGAACTTCAGTGTGTGAGAACTTCAGTGAATAAAAACTTGAGTGTGTGAGAACTTGAGTGTGTGAGAACTTGAGTGTGTGAGAACTTGAGTGTGTGAGAACTTGAGTGTGTGAGAACTTCAGTGTGTGAGAACTTCAGTGTGTGAGAACTTCAGTGTGTGAGAACTTCAGTGTATGAGAACTTCAGTGTGTGAGAACTTCAGTGTATGAGAACTTCAGTGTATGAGAACTTCAGTATATAAGAACTTCAGTGTATCAGAACTTCAGTGAATTTGAACTTCAGTGAATAAGAACCTCATGCCCTCCCTCTTCTGTCCACCAACCCCTTTTCTACCCCCCCCAACCCTTCTCTCGCCCTACGGGTTTAGCGCTTCTTCGTGGCTGCGATAACAATCAATTTTCTTCCCATTTCCATTTATTTTTTTCACGTGAACACTTGTTGTTTCTCGTCAAAAACCTCTTTTTTTTCTTTTTTTTTTGAGGCAGATTTCAATTACCAGTTATTGGTGTTTTTTTTCCTTTTTTAGTACCCAATTTTTTTTTATAAATAGTATTCTCCATTCCGTAATCTTTTTTTTTACTTCCAGTTTTTTCTTTTTTTTTTACGTTTTCCCTCTTGTGGTTTTTGCTTTTTGTTTTTATCATCTGTTTTATTTTTACACCCTTTATTTTTTTTATCTTGTATCCCATTTTCTTTGTCTCTTGCTTCAACTCGTTTTCTGTGTTTCTCTTGTATCCCATTTTCTGTGTTTAACTTATTGCATCCCATTTACTTTTCCCTGTATCTCTTCTAACTTCCCATTTTCTGTTTCTATTCTCATTCCATTTCCTGCCTTCCTCTTTCACTCTCACTATTGAAAAAAAAAAAAATCGTGCTAACATAAACTCAAATCCTCCTCTACCGAGAGTTAAAGAGTATATTTAGTAAATAAATAAAACTCTGCCATACATAAACAAAGCGCTGGACTCATGGAGGCATAAGCTCAGCTCGTTTCATCAGTGGATTTCGCCTTTATTATCAATTCAGGAAGACTTCAATCACATGTAATTGCATGATTAAAATCAATGGAGAATATTACATTAGAGCGTTGCCTTTGGGAGCGATGTTAATTACATAGATGGGATATTTTTTTTTACACAGCGGGGCTACGGAACGGCCATTGTTGCTGGGCTCGATACGGCGTAAGCTTGCAGTGGCCCTATAAACCAATAACAAGACAGCCATCACTGTAACTTCAAATTATGGGAGGTCACGGGGAGAGCGTTTTTTTTTTTTTTTTAAATGGGGATTGAGAGAGAGAATAAATGTATTTGGCGTAGATGTCTAGAAGTGCAGAGGCTACCGGAAATTCGTGCTCCCCAAGGAAAGAGGCTCCAGTCTCCGAGGGCCAGAATCCATGTCAGCAGATACCCTTGAATAATTTTCAATGGTCTGGTCGAATCGTTTATTAGCTGGGAATATAACCTTAAAGGAGTAAATTTTTGGAAACATTATTTAGTTTACTTATAATAATATCAAATAGCCTGGGGTGTAATACAGGTAGCCTTTTAATCTCGCCTTGTTTATGACACGTATTTAGGTCACGGCAACCAGTCATCACCAGCGCCAGGACTCAGGGTGGCGAAAACAAATTTCGGAGAGGAAGTTCATCGAGACCTTTCGCCTGAGGACTGGCTCCTTGCCTTCGTCTGAAGAAGCGTGTCCATGGGCGAAACGTTTCAGTAAGGTGTGTGTGTGTATGTGTGTGTCTCTCTCTGTAAGAAGGGTTCAAGTTCCAAGATATTTCGCTCTTGGATCAAGCTTGCTAAGTGGTCAGCTCTAGGGACGTTCTGCACGCTTGAATTGTGTGCTCTAGGGACGCTACTGCCCCTGTTGGTCCTGCATCCACTTTAAACAGGGGCATGGGTGCGCAGGGAAGCGGTGCTGGTAGCCGTGTGGGTAGCGAGAGGAGACAGCAGTCTAATGTAATCCTACATCATAGAGGGGTCGAAACTAACTTCAATCCCTAACTTCGCTTTGTATGGCTTATACTCTTGTTTGGGGGAAAACCTGTTGTTATATTTGTTAAAGCGCCGAGTTAAATATACCACGGTTCGATTCCTTTTTCCACCTACATGAATCTGCAAAGGTCTCCACACCACCTCATACCACAGCATCCCCTAGCTTCTTTCCACACCATTTCCTTCACTTCATTCCACTCGCCGCGTTCGCATTTGCATCCTCAAACGAAATACATTGTAATGAGCAGATTTTTTTTTACGCCCTCTCTGGCTTTCAGGCTTCCATCCGGCTTCCCAGCCGGTCACTGGAATAATAACAGAGGCACAGAAAACTAAAGAAAATAAATTTGGAAATAGTTGGGACGATGTTTAAATAAGTTCTCCGGAGACCTAAAGTCAGTGCCTGATCAGCCAGGCTGTGGTTCATACGTTCGTGCAACCACAACCACCACAACAACAACCACCACAACCAGCCCCCCTCCGGCACCAGTGTCAGGCTTCAGTGCCAACATCACAGTTTAATTAAACTTGATATTTCCGAACAAAGGAGATAGTTATAGATGTTCATTGTAAGCTGTCAAGCTTATTTTGTTACTCAAGCTTCCCACAGCAACCAGCCAAGCTGACAACGTTACCCAAGCTGCCCACAGCGACCAGCCAAGCTGACACTCTGAACCCGCTGAACACTCTGGTCCCAGTCAGACGTCAGTTCTTGTTCGAGGGGTCTGGTCAGGGAGGGAGAGGGAGGTAAGGAAGGGGAGGGAAGGGGGGTGAGGGAGGAAGGAGGGGAGCAGGGAGGATGGATTCTCTTCTCAGGGAACTATTGATCAGACTTCTGAAGGAGTTATGATTGGAGGAGCAGTGATTGGAGGAGAAGTGATTGGAAGAGCAGTGATTGGAGGAGCAGTGACTTGAGGAACAGGGATTGGAGTATACCTGGAGAGGGTTTCGGGGGTCAGTGCCCCCACGGCCCGGTCTGTGACCAGGCCTCATGGTGGATCAGGGCCTGATCAACCAGCCTGTTACTGTTGGCCGCACGTAAACCGACGTACGAACCACAGCCCGGCTAGTCAGGTACTGACTTTAGATGCCTGTCCAAAGCTTTCTCGAAGATAGCCAGGGGTCTATTGGTAATCCCCCTTATGTATGCTGGGAGGCAGTTGAGCAGTCTTGGGCCCTCACACTTATTGTGTTGTCTCTTATCGTGCTAGTGGCGTCCCTGCATTTCATTGGGGGAATGCTGGATCGTCTGCCAAATCTTTTGCTTTCATAGGGAGTGATTTTCGTGTGCAAATTTGGTACTAATCCCTATAGGGTTTTCCAAGTGTATATAATAATGTATCTCTCCCGCCTAGGAAGTATAGGTTGAGGAACTTCAAGCGTTCCCAGTAATTGAGGTGTTTTATCGCAGTTATATGTGCTGTGAAGGTTCTCTGTACATTTTCTAGGTCAGCAATTTCACCTGCCTTGAAAAGCGCTGTTAATGTGCAGCAATATTCCAGCCTAGATAGAACACGCGACCTGAACAGTGTAATCATGGGCTTGGCATCCCCAGCAGTGATTGGAAGAGCAGTGATTGGAGGAGCAGGAACTGGAGGAGCAGGGATTATAGGAGCAGTGATTGGAGGAGCAGGAATTGGAGAAGCAGGGATTATAAGAGCAGTGATTGGAAGAGCAGTGATTGGAGGAGCAGGAATTGGAGAAGCAGGGATTATAGGAGCAGTGATTGGAGGAGCAGTGATTGGAGGAGCAGGAATTGGAGGAGCAGGGATTATAGGAGCAGTAATTGGAGGAGCAGGAATTGGAGGAGCAGGGATTATAGGAGCAGTGATTGGAAGAGCAGTGATTGGAGGAGCAGGAATTGGAGGAGCAGGGATTATAGGAGCAGTGATTGGAGGAGCAGTGATTGGAGGAGCAGGAATTGGAGGAGCAGGGATTATAGGAGCAGTGATTGGAGGAGCAAGAATTGGAGGAGCCAGGATTATAGGAGCAGTGATTGGAAGAGCAGTGATTGGAGGAGCAGGAATTGGAGGAGCAGGGATTATAGGAGCAGTGATTGGAGGAACAGTGATTGGAGTAGCAGGAATTAGAGGAGCAGGGATTATAGGAGCAGTGATTGGAGGAGCAGGAATTGGAGGAGCAGGGATTATAGGAGCAGGGATTGGAGGAGCAGTGATTGGAGGAGCAGAAATTGGAGGAGCAGGGATTATAGGAGCAGTGATTGGAGGAGCAGTGATTGGAGGAGCAGGAATTGGAGGAGCAGGGATTATAGGAGCAGTGATTGGAGGAGCAGTGATTGGATGAGCAGAGATTGGAGGAACAGGGATTGGAGGAGCAGGGATTGGAGAAACAGGGATTGGAGGAGCAGGATTGGAGGAGCAGGAATTGGAGGAGCAGGAATTGGAGGAGCAGGGATTATAGGAGCAGTGATTGGAGGAGCAGTGATTGGAGGAGCAGGAATTGGAGGAGCAGGGATTATAGGAGCAGTGATTGGAGGAGCAGTGATTGGAGGAGCAGGAATTGGAGGAGCAGGGATTATAGGATCAGTGATTGGAGGAGCAGTGATTGGAGGAGCAGGAATTGGAGGAGCAGGGATTATAGGAGCAGTGATTGGAGGAGCAGTGATTGGAGGAGCAGAGATTGGAGGAACAGGATTGGAGGAGCAGGAATTGGAGGAACAGGGATTGGAGGAGCAGTGATTGTAGGAACAGGGATTGGAGGAGCAGGGATTGGAGGAACAGTGATTGGAAGAGCAGTTAATGGAGGAGCAGTGATTGGAGGAGCAGTGATTGGAAGTGGAGGGACTGGAAGAGGAAGTAGAGGAACCCAATGGAGGAGGTATTGTGAACCTCTTATATAAGGTATCATAAACCTTCTGGAGGAAGAACGATCGATGTGACAGCAACTGCTGGAGGTGTGACTGTAAGCGTGACGAGAGAACAGTGCCAACACAACAGTGCTGTTGACCTGCCACAGAACAGTGCCAACACAACAGTGCTGTTGACGTGCCACAGAACAGTGCCAACATAAGTGCTGTTGACCTGCCAGAACAGTGCCAACACAGCAGTGCTGTTGACCTGACAGAACAGTGCCAACACAGCAGTGCTGTTGACCTGCCACAGAACAGTGCCAACACAGCAGTGCTGTTGACGTGCCACAGAACAGTGCCAACACAACAGTGCTGTTGACCTGCCACAGAACAGTGCCAACACAGCAGTGCTGTTGACGTGCCACAGAACAGTGCCAACACAGCAGTGCTGTTGACCTGCCACAGAACAGTGCCAACACAGCAGTGCTGTTGACCTGCCACAGAACAGTGCAAACCAAACACAGCAGTGCTGTTGACGTGCCACAGAACAGTGCCAACACAGCAGTGCTGTTGACGTGCCACAGAACAGTGCCAACACAGCAGTGCTGTTGACGTGCCACAGAACAGTGTCAACACAGCAGTGCTGTTGACGTGCCACAGAACAGTGCCAACACAGCAGTGCTGTTGACCTGCCACAGAACAGTGCAAACACAGCAGTGCTGTTGACGTGCCACAGAACAGTGCCAACACGGCAGTGCTGTTGACGTGCCACAGAACAGTGCCAACACAGCAGTGCTGTTGATGTACTGGTGAAGAGCCGCACCGACGCAGCAGTGATCTGGGAGCCTTCATGACAGTGCAGCAGCAGTGAATCGTATTACTAATAGCGTCACACACGAGTGATAAACCTGCATGATCTACATGGCACAAGGTCTGAAACCGGGCCGCGGGGGCGCTGACCTCCCCAGAAAGAGAAAGAGTGTGTGGGAAGCCCTCGTCAGTGTGTTCCTCCCCCAAACAAGCCATACTAAGCCATGTGTGGGAGAAAAAAAGCCAGGCGAAGTTAACCTAGAGTGTCATTGATGCAGACTAAGCTGGGTTGTGTGAACGTGTGTTTTGTAACGTTGAAGCTTCGTTTTAACATGATATTAACGAACGTTGTGTGGTCCGCTCTTAATGTGTATGTGTTTATGTTCAGAACATATGTGCTTATGTTCAGAACATATGTGCTTATGTTCAGAACATATGTGCTTATGTTCAGAACATATGTGCTTATGTTCAGAACATAGGTGTATACGTTCAGAACATATGTGCTTATGTTCAGACGATATGTGTTTATGTTCAGAACATATGTGTTTATGTTCAGAACATATATGTATACGTTCAGAAAATGTGTTTATGTTCAGAACATATGTGTTTATGTTCAGAACATATGTGCTTATGTTCAGAACATATATGTATACGTTCAGAAAATGTGTTTATGTTCAGAACATATGTGTTTATGCTCAGAACATGTGTGTTTATGCTCAGAACATGTGTGTTTATGTTCAGAACATGTGTGTTTATGTTCAGAACATGTGTTTATGTTCAGAACATGTGTTTATGTTCAGAACATATGTGTTTATGTTCAGAACATATGTGTTTATGTTCAGAATATATGTGTTTATGCTCAGAACATGTGTGTTTATGTTCAGAACATGTGTTTATGTTCAGAACATATGTGTTTATGTTCAGAACATATGTGTTTATGCTCAGAACATATGTGTTTATGTTCAGAACATATGTGTTTATGTTCAGAATATATGTTTTATGTTCAGAACATATGTGTTTATGTTCAGAATATATGTGTTTATGCTCAGAACATATGTGTTTATGTTCAGAATATATGTGCTTATGTTCAGAACATATGTGTTTATGTTCAGAATATATGTGTTTATGCTCAGAACATATGCATTCGTAATTTTTGTAAAGTTGAACTTGTTCCATGACTTTGTAAAGTTAAACTTGTTGCAGAACTTTCTAAAGTTGAAGTTGTTCCATAACTTTGCAAAGTTGAAGTTGTTCCATAACTTTGCAAAGTTGAAGTTGTTCCATAACTTTGCAAAGTTGAAGTTGTTCCATAACTTTGCAAAGTTGAAGTTGTTCCATAACTTTGCAAAGTTGAAGTTGTTCCATAACTTTGCAAAGTTGAAGTTGTTCCATAACTTTGCAAAGTTGAAGTTGTTCCATAACTTTGCAAAGTTGAAGTTGTTCCATAACTTTGCAAAGTTGAAGTTGTTCCATAACTTTGCAAAGTTGAAGTTGTTCCATAACTTTGCAAAGTTGAAGTTGTTCCATAACTTTGCAAAGTTGAAGTTTTCCATAACTTTGCAAAGTTGAAGTTGTTCCATAACTTTGCAAAGTTGAAGTTGTTCCATAACTTTGCAAAGTTGAAGTTGTTCCATAACTTTGCAAAGTTGAAGTTGTTCCATAACTTTGTGCTTCAGACTGAAGAAGACTTAGGTGCTCAGCTGCTGAGCCAAGACTGAGGTACTGATTACCTTGTCTTCTACTGACTTCTGTATATAATATTGTGAGGAAGAAGACAAAGAAGAAGTAAAAAGAATTAATAATAATAATAATAATAATAATAATAAGAAGAAGAAGAAGAAGAAGAAGAAGAAGAAGAAGAAGAAGAAGAAGAAGACGAAGAAGAAGAAGAAGACAAAGAAGAAGTAAAAAGAATTAATAATAATAATAATAATAATAATAATAATAATAATAAGAAAAGAAGAAGAAGAAGAAGAAGAAGAAGACGAAGAAGAAGAAGAAGACAAGAAGAAGAAAAAGAATAATAATAATAATAATAATAATAATAATAATAATAATAATAATAATAATAATAATAATAATAATAATAATAATAAGAAGAAGAAGAAGAAGAAGAAGAAGAAGAAGAAGACGAAGAAGAAGAAGAAGACAAAGAAGAAGTAAAAAGAAATAATAATAAATAATAATAATAATAATAATAATAAGAAGAAGAAGAAGAAGAAGAAGAAGAAGAAGAAGAAGAAGAAGAAGAAGAAGAAGAAGAAGAAGAAGAAGAACAACAACAACAACAACAACAACAACAACAACAACAACAACAACAACAACAACAACAACAAGAAGAAAAAGAGAAAAAAAGAAGAAGAAAGAGGAAGAAGGAGCAAGAAGATAATATTGATCATTACACGGTCACTAAGCGCCACCTGGAGGCTGGGGAGGGAGGGAGGGAGGGAAGGATGGAGGGAAGGAGGGTTGATGGGAGGGAGGAAGGGAGGGTAAGAGGGATGGAGGGAAGGAGTAGGTATGTGCTGAGGGAGAGAGGGATTGAGGTAGGGAGTGAGGTTGGGAGGACGGAAATTTGGTAGGGAGGGAAGGAGGGAGGAAGGAGGGAGTCGCCAGTAGGGACTTCCCACGGGTGTAGACGTTAACGTATGATGTCAGGGCAGAAGTAGACAGAAGGTTGATGACGTCAGACTGAAGATCGACCAACAGGTGAGAGCGTTGACCTAAACCGTCTACCCGACAGATGAAGTCGACGATAGAGGTCGACACCAGGTGGTTAGAGGTCAGCGAATGTCACAGAGTAACTTGGAGGGAAAGGAATGATGGAGGTGGAGTGGAGGGACGGAGGCAGGAGTGGTAGGAGAGAAGCAGGAGTGGTAGGAGAGAAGCAGGAGTGGTAGGAGAGAAGCAGGAGTGGAGGGATTGAGGCAGGAGTGGAGGGAGCGAGGCAGGAGTGGAGGGAGCGAGGCAGGAGTGGAGGGAGCGAGGCAGGAGTGGAGGGAGCGAGGGAGTCTCCAGACACACAAGTTAGTTCATCTTTGCTATTTCTGTACCAGGAAACACTTCTTCTTTAAGCTAAAGAAAGGAGAGCTTTCACAGATTCACACACAAACACACACATACCTAGGCGGGGCCAGGTGAGTACACACACACACACACACACACACACACACACACACACACACACACATACACACTTACATGCACACACACACACACACACACACACACACACACACACACACACACACACAGGAGACAGGAGATTGAGAACGTCATTAGAGAAATAGGCGAAGAGGACATGTCTGAGATAGTAAATTTTCAGAGAATAGGGGGGTACGTGAAGGGGAGAAAACGGCCAGTCAAGCTGATCTTCAAGACAGAAACAGTGCGAAACAGGGTCCTGCAAGAGAAACCACGGCTGAAGGAATCGTCAGCATACAGAAGGGTGTTCCTAGACAGGGACAGAACAAAAACAGAAAGACAGCAGCTGAGGGAGTGGAGGCAAAATCGAAAGGAGCTAGGAAGAGAGAGACAGACAGAATCAGCAGAAACCAACCAGAACAAGGAAGAGCAACAGGAGCGAGCACACACAAACCCATCCCCAGAACCCCAAAACCAAACACGCTATCCCAACACAGACCACAATCCACACTTACATCCCCCACCCCTCACTATGCAGTAGAATCCCCCAGCACACCGCCAGGGCCCCACCCCACAGACCCCGAAACACAGTGTTGAGAGGAAACTGAATGTATGGTACACGAACGCAGATGGAATAACGAATAAGTGGGAGGAGTGGCATGAAAGAATCAAAGAGGCATCACCGGACATCATAGCCCTCACTGAAATAAAGCTCACAGGGATGATAACAAATGCCATCTTTCCAACGGGATACCAGATCCTGAGGAAAGACAGAGGGAACAGAAAGGGTGGAGGAGTGGCACTGCTGATCAAAACAGATGGGATTTTGATGAGCTGGAGAGAGGGACAGAGGAGAAGCAGGAGATTGTATAATAGGAACACTTCAGTCCGGAGGTCCAAAGGTGATAATTGCAGTGATGTATAACCCACCACAGAACAGCAGGAGACCAAGGCAAGAGTATGATGAGAGTAATAGAGCGATGGTTGACACACTGGCCGAATTGGCCAGAAGGGCTCATGCGAGCAGGGCGAAGCTACTGATCATGGGTGACTTCAACCATAAGGAAATCGATTGGGAGAACTTACAACCACATGGGGGCCAAGAAACATGGAGGGCTAAAATGATGGAGGTGGTACTGGAAAATCTCATGTACCAACATGTAAGGGACAATACCAGAGAGAGAGGAAAGGACGAACCAGCGAGACTGGACCTAGTATTCACCCTGAGTAGCGCAGACATTGAGGACATCACACATGAAAGCCACCTTGGGGCCAGTGATCATATGGTTCTAAGCTTCGACTACATAGTAGAGTTACAAGTGGAGGGGTAAGCAGGAAGGGCTGCAAAAATGAAGCCAAACTACAAGAAAGGTGACTACGTGGGCATGAAGAACTTCCTGCACGGAGTTCAGTGGGACAGAGAGCTGGCAGGGAAGTCGGTAAACGAGATGATGGAATATATGACAACAATTTGCACGGAAGCTGAGTGGAGGTTTATACCCAAGGGTAACAGGAAAAGCGAAAAAGCCAGGATGAGCCCATGGTTCACCCAAAGGTGCAGGGAAGCCAAAACCAAGTGTGCTAGGGAATGGAAGAAGTATAGAAGGCAAAGGACCAAGGAGAATAAGGAGAGCAGTCGTAGAGCCAGAAATGAATATGCACAGGTAAGAAGGGAAGCCCAAAGACAATACGAAAATGACATAGCAGCGAAA